>SEYY01023635.1:10000-24751 GCA_009176605.1 Armadillidium nasatum
AAAACGACCTTGAGTATTTGGTACAGCTCCCTACATTTATCAAAGATCATCTTGGAGAGAAACCCAATATTCTAGATGATTTTTTAACTTCTTATTTTTCTCCTTGAACTGTCGAATTTTATCCACCTCTGGGTTTCTTCAATCACCATATCTCTGTCTTTTGTTTTCAAGTCTCAACAAGAAAGACCCCCCTCCAAGTGCGAGGAAACGTTTGTAGCATTTTAGTACAGAAAACTAGTCGTACTATGGAAAGATTATTGCTTCCTTTGGAAGGGTTCCTCGGAGTGTGACAAGGTGATTCTCTCTAGCTTGGCGGAATACATTTCACATTCTTTTCATTCAGTACAGCCAACTAGTTGTACTATGGAATGATTATTGCTTCCGTTTGATAGGCTCCTCGGAGAGTGACGAGGTGATTCTTTCTGACTTGACGGTATACATTTTATATTCTTTCCTTTCTACTAAGCCTAACAAACCTTGGTTAAACTCTTCGTGTTCTCGAGCTATTTGCCTCAGGGAAGCTTCCTTCAGGGATTACCGTAGTCTTCAAACTCCAGAAACTCATTCAACTTACATTTCATCCTGAAATCCCGAAAATTTTATCTTATGCAACACCAAAAACACTTTTCTCCGTAAAAAATGAAATAATCTTTCTGATTCTTCTTCTTTACGCTTTTTTGTGGCATTTTGCAAAAAATGTCAACTCAAACTTTGCTTCCTCCTCTTTCAATCCATTAGCATCTTCCAATGGCACAACTGCTGTTTTGCCATGTTCTAAAGCTGAATACTTCGCTTAAACTTTTGCCACTAACTGAGCTGTATGAGTGAAATTTACCGAGATATGTATCTGGGTTGGTTTCACTCATACAGCTCTTCTTGAAAAGGTGGAGTCTTGTGCTTCTAGTCTTTTCAACTCTCCTGCTTTAATTAATTCTCTTCAATCTCTTTTTGCAAGTCAGACTGTTGCCTCATTCTCTTTCTCTCTCAGCACTATCGCTATTACAGTGGACATTACACTTCTGAAATCTCCCATTGAACACCTACACCATTGATAAGACTCATGCGAAACGCCTTTCTACACAGTCTGATCTTTTATCTGTCCAACTCTCTGACCCCAGACTTACCCGCCATTCTCAACCTTGCATGTACTACACTAGTAAAGTCTGGAACATACTCCCTTTTCAGTTTTCCTAATTTCCTTTTCCTTTCGTACTTTCAAGCGCTGTGTTGTCGTTTAACGATTAGGTTCCGGTATTACCCCAACTCTTTGTCAAAATGGTAGGGTGGCCTTTGCCCACCAGAGGGATATATATTATATATATATATATATATATATATATATATATATATAATATATAATATATATATATATATATAGCTCCCATAAGGCTCTAGGAGCCTGTCAGCGGGGCCAGCACTCGTTTCTATCTTTGACTGTCACCCAAAATTCTACCTCTCTCCAGCTGCTCCACCGTAGGTAGTTGATGTCGTCTTAACGAATCCTTAACTGATTCCATCCATCTCCTCCTTGGGCTTGCTCTCTTCCTTTTCCCCTTCAGCGTCCGCTCCCACTCCTCTCTATCTATTATATCCACCATCATCCTTCATTCATTTCCCAACCATCTCAGTCTCGCCCTACCTCTCTTGTGAATGATTGGTCTTACAACTATGTATTCTCTATTTCTTTCCCTTTTTTATCCTCTTCCTCCTTATCCTCAAAACCATCAACCATAATATTCTCATCTCTGTCGCTTGGATTCTGATTTCCTTTCCTGCTGTTGTTCTCCATGTCTATACTACACATAGCAAAATTGGAGTTTGAATACTTTCAGAAATTACTTTTATTCATATATATATATATATATATATATATATATATATATATATATATATATATATATATATATATATATATATATATATATATATATAATATATATATATATATATATATATATATATATATATATATATAGTATATATATATATATATATATTTCTAATATTTTAAAATTTCCCTTCATCTTTAACTTTTTCTTTTTCCTTTGAAATTATATAAAGGAAAATATTAGGAGACTTGATTCCTTTTTATATGATTGGAAACTTCTGTGTTTATTAATCTCCAATCACTCGTTTTGATTAAAGACGAATAGGCACTTTTAAGAGCCCTCGATTAAATGCACAAGAGACCTTACGAGGTTTTAATCCAAACTTCCTTCTAATCATATAAGTGATGGCTTAAATTTAAACGTACATAATTGGTTATAAAATTTCTTTACTACAAACATTACTTTAATTAGAAGATTCCTATGGCTTTACTTTTATTTACATATACAAAGGATCAATAATGAACTTCTTCAATGTTAATACCTCTGGTGGGCAAAGGCCAGAGGCCTACCATTGTTCCACCAGAGTTGGGAGGAAAGTCGGAAACATGGTCAAATTACAGGCCGACATGACCTGATACACGGCGTTTAAAGGTGCTTAAGTCATAGGAAGTTGGGAAAATAGATGAAGGAAGGTGTTCCAGACTTTACCAGTACAGTACATGTAAGATTGAGCATAGTGGTAAAGTCTGGGGTCAGAGAGTTGGACAGAGAAAGGATGAGACTGTGTAGAAAGACGAGTCGCACGAGCCCTTCTTAATGGAGGAGGTATGCGACGAGAGAGTTCAGAAGAGCAGTGTTCATTGTAATAGCGATAGTAGAGAGAGAGTGACGCAACATTTCGACGGGCAGAAAGAGATCGGAGAGAATTGTTGAGAACAGGAGAATTGATAAGGCGAAAAGCTCTAGACTCCACCTTTTCCAGGAGAGCTGTGTGTGTGGAACCACCCCAGATGTGTGACGCATACTCCATACAGGGGCGAACAACACCCCTATACAGAGCAAGCAACTGGGGTGGTGTGAAGAAATACTGAAGGCGCCTCAGAACACCCAACCTCTTAGAAGCTTGTTTAGAAAGAGAGGTAATGTGATCTTTCCAAGAAAGATCCGAGAAAAAAACACCGAGAATATTAGGAGAGATGAGTTTGAGTTGCGTGTTTTCGAAGAAGATTCGTAGTTGTGTGGAAGATTGTGTCGAGTAGAGAGATGGAGGAATTGAGTTTTTGAGGCATTGAAAACGACCATGTTTTCTTTGCCCCAATTGGAAATGAGAGATAGATCAGAGGTTAGTTGCTCCAAGGCCACCCCTCCTTGCCTCTATTAACTGTTGCTGGGAGGGGCGTCTTTCAAATTGAAAAGAGTAATGAAGGGTGGAGTCATCAGCATAGGAGTGGATAGGGATGAAGTAATAGAGAGAAGGTCATTAATGAAAAACAGAAAAAGTGTTGGGGATAGGACAGATCCTTGAGGAACACCACTATTAATAGATTTATAGGATGAACGGTGGCCGTCTACAACAGCTGCTATAGAACGACCCGAAAGGAAATCAGAGAGAATCAAGAGAGAAGGATAGATTCCGAAAGAGGGAAGTTTGGAAATCAAAGCTTTGTGCCAGACTCTATTGAAAGCTTTCGATATGTCCAGCGCGACAGCAAAAGATTCACCGAAATGCCGAAGAGCGGAGGACCAAGAGTCAGAGAGAAGGGAAAGAAGATCACCAGTAGAGCTTTTCTTTCGAAAGCCATACTGGCGATCTGAGATAAGATTAGAAGAATTGAGATGTTTCCAAATCTTCCTGTTAAGGATAGATTCGAAACTTTAGAAAGAACGGAGGTTAAAGAAATAGGATGATAGTTAGAGGGCTGAGAGGGGTCCCCCTTCTTCGGCACAGGCTGAATGAGCGCACGTTTCCAGCAAGAAGGAAGGTTGAAGTAGAAAGACATAGACGAAATAGTTTACCAAGGCAGGGTGCAAGCTCGGAAGCACAAGTTTTGAGAACCACAGGAGGGATACCATCAGGACCGTACGCCTTCTTAGTGTTAAGCTCAGAGAGAGCAGAAGTGACGTCTTTAGAAGAAATTACAATTTTAGGCATAAATGAGTTGGAGGGGGTTGAAGGAGTAGGAACAGCTCCGGAATCGTCTAAGGTTGAATTTAAGGCAAAAGTTTGAGCAAAGAGTTCAGCTTTAGAGGAAGGCAAAACGGCAGTTGTACCGTCAGAAGATACTAGAGGAGGGAAAGAGGAAGAAGCAAAGTTAGAGTTGACATTTTTTGCAAAATGCCAGAAAGGGCGAGAGGAAGAGGAGCCAGAAAGATTATTGCATTTGCGACGGAGAAAAGAGTTTTTAGTGTCTCGAGAATAGATTTTTGCACGATTCCGGGATGAAATATAGTTGCATGAGATTCTGGAGTTTGAAGACGACGGTAATCCCTGAAGGCAGCATCCCTGCGGCGGATAGCACGAGAACAAGCAGAGTTAAACCAAGGTTTATTAGGTTTAGTGGAAGGGAAAGAATATGGAATGTACGCCTCCATGCCAGAGAGAATCACCTCAGTTATGCGCTCAGCGCACTCCGAGGGACCCCTCCCACGGAAACAGTAATCATTCCATGGAAAATCAGAAAGTACGACCGCAAGTCAGACCAGTTAGTGGCACCGAAATGCCAGAAACGTCTCCTCGCCGAAGGCGGGGCCGTTCTTGCGGAAGACTTGAAGAGACAGGACAAGATACGGAGATAAGAAGGTGATCGGATGAACCCAGAGGAGGAAAGAGTTTAACAGTATAAGGAGAAGGATTAGAAGTTAGAAAAAGGTCTAGAATGTTGGGTTCATCACCAAGACGGTCAGGGATACGGGTAGGGAGTTGCACCAACTGCTCAAGGTTGTTCTGGATAGAAAATTGGAAGGCGAGTTCACCAGCTGGATCTTGAGAACTAGATGAAAGCCATTGGCGGTGGTGAACATTGAAATCACCTAAAATGATGATTTCGGAGAAAGGAGAAGAAGAAAGAATGTGTTCTATTTTGGAGTTAAGATAGTCGAAGAATTTTGGATAGTCTGTAGAGTTAGGAGATAAGTAGACAGAACAGATAAATTTAGTTGTAGAGTTGCAAGAAAGTTTAAGCCATAAGGTAGAGAATTCAGAAGACTCCAAATTAGAAACACGAGAACAGACAACATCGTTGCGACATATGCGCAACATCCGCCTTTGGCTGAAAATTGAGGATAGAGACAGTAGGAGGAAACAGAGTAGGGTTTGCTGTCAGAGCACTCAGACACCTGAGTTTCAGTTAAGAACAAGAGATGAGGTCTAGAGAAGAGAGGTGGTGTTCGACAAAGTGGAGATTAGAAAAAAGACCGCGAATGTTGCAGAAATTAATGAAAACGAAGACCGTGCACCAGGGCAAGTCGGCATAGAGGTCTTGGTGGCACCAACCCCATCACCGGAGGCCACCAACCCCAAGTGGTGATGGGGAAGGAGTGGATGAGGGGCTATGTTGGGATCCGCCCCTCGGATCTCCGAGGCAGATTTTAGTTTTGCCTTTTTTTTTTATTAGGTAATGTAAGTGTAAGCGTTTGTAAATTTGTAGGACACATGTGAAGAAGGAAAAGTTGAGCATAGGCACTCCAATGTGAGAAGGGTACACTAGAGACCTCTGAGAAGATGAAACGCGAAAAGGAACGAACCAAAGGGCAACGGAGTGAAACGGAAGGTCTAGCCCATCCTATCACTCCGGGTTATGCCAATGGGGGGTACTGCATCGCTTCGGACGGCGCTAGTCCTCCCCTATATATATAATATATATATATATATATGTATATATATATATTATATATATAATAAATATAAGCGTGTGTGCGTGTGTGTGTTTTGCAAATGTATGAATGTATGTGCATGTATAATTTATATATATAAGGTTTATGTGTGTGCGGTCTGTAGAGAGTTGTTCTTTGTGTGTGAGTGTTTTTGTTTGTTTCCGTTCGTTCGTATGCTTTTATTATTTATGCGCCTGCTGCTTTTCCTTCTGTCTGTTCGTTTGTTTGTCGTATCTTCGCCTCTTTATAAGCGAGCACTTGGATTCACGCGTTCTTGTCTTAACCTTTCTTTTGATCTTATCGCACCTGATGAGAAAATAGTTTATACCTTGAAATATATAGTGCGTTTTAAATTTTTATCCCTATTTCTTCAATTACCTATCTTAACACTTTGTTGATCCCTTTTTTAACTTTTTATTATTTATGTTGTTTTAGGTTTTGCAATAATTATTAATAAGAGTGCGAGTGATTGAGTCTCTTAAAAACATTTTTAATATATATATATATATATATATATATATAATATATATATATATAATATATATATATATAATATATATATTAAACATATTTTAAAGTTTGCTATAAGGGAATGAACCCGCCTGTAGCACAAAAGCATAGATTTTTACCACTATCTACTGGGTCAAAGAGAAATCCAAAGAGGAGGCTTTCAATTCACAGAGCAACTCCAAGGATTTATCCCGACCGTGCTTGAGCTGAGGCATGACCTGGGCTCGGCCCCTCCTTTCCTCTCGCAAACTAAAAGATAGGTAATTATTAAGTCTGCTAACACCTCACAGACAAATGCATTAAAGGTCAAGGTTAAAGTTTGTTTTAGGAATCGAACCCGGGCCCTATAGCAAAAAACCAAGAGTTTACCACTACGCTACTGGTGGTTCAAAAGAGAAATCCAAAGAGGAGCTTATTAATTCACAAGAGCAACCTCCAAGGATTTCTCCCGACCACGCTTGAGCACTTGAGCTCTTGTGAATTCATAAGCCTCCTCTTTGGACTTCTCTTTTGAACAGCCAGTAACTCTAGCTTTTGTGTTATAGGACCCGGGTTCGATTCTTCTTAATTAAAGCAAACTTTAAAACATTATATTTAATGTATTTGATCTGCGAGAGAGTTAGCAGACTTAATTGTTGAATATATATATATAATATATTATTATAATATATATATATATATATATATATATATATATATATATATATAATATATATAGAGTAACGTTTTTTGGACATATAATGTACTTAGGGAAGAGAAGTGGGGGAGTGTCAGTTTCATCTGAGGGAAATTTGACAAGCTCTTTCCTGAGCATATTTTAAGTAAGGGGAAATTAAGAGAAAAAATCGGGCCCCCCCTTCCCATGTTTTTCCGAGAGGTATATAATTTTGACGATCCACTAATTACCTATGCTTATCTCCTTAATTGATTAATTTGGCACCTAACTATTTGTTAATCCCTTTAATCTTTTAAGCCCCTCCCATTTTCCTTTGTAAGTTCCCCCAGACACGTGCCACCCTTTACTGAGTGCCTTTTCTAGCTGTTTCGAGCAGCATCTAGCACGTAGCACTTTTGCTATACCATGCCAATATGATACAAGGGGAGGGCCAGCGACAGATGGCACTGAGGATAAGGCTACCTTTTTTAGGAACCTCCACTCCTCATGTTTTTTGTCGAGGTATATTAATCCGATTAATCCTAATAATCCCAAATTTAATTATGTTAATCCCTCTATTCAGTTTTTTTTAACACCTTATAAATTATATTACTCCCTTTAATCCCTTTAGCACCACCCCTTTTCTCCTTGTACGTGACGCCAGCCACGTGCAACCCCTCCTTTTTTCTGAGTGCCTTTTCTATCAAGAAAAATAAAATAGTTCCATGATTTGTGTTTCAAGTCAGGACTTAAAAGCAATACGTTCAAAGAAAAAGAAGCATTTATGGTCATGACGTCACAAACAAAAATCATATGAATATAATTCGAATAAAAAGCAAAAAAGAAAATGCATGACGACGTAATATTTACATTCCTATTTTTAAATATGATGCTGTTAGGTATTAGTAAACATATGTTGCCAGATTTCGATAAAAAGTGGATAACTGATAATATTCAAAAATGTCTCTAAAAATTGTAATGTAAATACTGTGTATATGTAAAGTGGGAAATGATTATTTATATATTATCATAAAATATAAGGAATATATAGTTATTGAATGAAACCACAATAACGATTCAGGATCACATACACAGAGTATGCGTATTCAATTTATATTGGAAAAAAATATACATGATGATTTACTATTATATGTATGGTTACACATTCGCGTTGTTTCAAAAATTTCTCAAGGGATATGTATTCATTAATAAATAAATAATATAATTTTAATTTAAAAATAAATTGTAAGGAGCCATATGATGTTATCCATGATGAAGAAAATAATTGATAATTTAAACCTTGGCATATGTTGGTGAGTAAAATATCACGTAATGATGACGTCATGAATGAAGGAAAACATTATGGATGCGTTGAAAAGGGCATGTGTTTTAAATTTCGAGATGAGTCATAAACAACATCTTTGTACTGGCTGGCTACGAAACAAATGCCATCCACGTGCTTATGACGTCATAGAAACATTTTTATTTTTTACGTACTTACTAAATAATGATAATAAGATTATAAGTCTAATGGACCTCATTACACAGGTGTATGAACGAATATTGGAGAAGAGACTAAGAATAATAGTAGAAATAAAGTTAGCGAAGGAGCAGTATGGATATAAAGAAAACATATAAATATTGGAAATAATGGAATATCTGGCAATATATATATATATATATATATATATTATATATATATATATTAGGGTTGGCGAGCTCCGGAATTTTCTAACCGCACCACACCGCACCATCGTCGTGCACGCACCACCATTTGTTCAATTGCCACCACACCAAACCGGACCGGAACGCACCGCACGGAAATCAGCGCACACGACCGCACCGCACACATATACAATTAAAGCATATATATATATATATATATATATATATATATATATATATTATATATATATATATAAATATATATATATTATATATATATATATATATATATATATATATATATATATATATATATATATATATATATATATTATTTCACCTCTGGAGGCAAAGGCCAGAGGCCTACAAAATCCACCAGAGTTAGGGGAAAGACGGAAGCCTGTCAAATAAAGGCCGCGTGACCTGATACGACGTTGAACGTGTGTAAGTATAGGAGTTAAAAAATAGAAGAAAGGGAGTGTGTTCAAGAATTTACCAGTAGATACTGTAGGAAGAGCATAGCGTAAGTCTGGGTTCAGAGAGTTGGACAGATAAGGACGAGACTGTGTAGAAGTCGAGTCGCACGACCCTTCTCGGTGGAAAGGTATGTGACGGAGATTCTGAGAGCAGTTTCGTTGTAATGCGATATTATAGAGAGTGACGCATCAATTCGAAGCGCAGAAGAGATTTAGAGAGTAGTAGAGTAGGAGAGTTGATGAGACGAAATGCCCTAGACTCCACCTCTCTAGAGAGCTGTATGATGGAACCAATACATAGATGTGTGAAGCATACTTCATACAAGGACGAACAACACCCCTTTACACAGCAAGCAAATGGGGTGGAGTGAAGAAATACTGAAGGCGCCTCAGAACACCCAACCTCTTAGAAGCTTGTTTAGAAAGAGAGGTAATGTGATCTTTCCAAGAAAGAGCAGAGAAAGGAAACACCGAGAATATTAAGAAAAATGAAGGTTGAGTGAGTGTTTTTGAAGATATATCAAGTTGTATGGAAGATTTGTCGAGTGGAGAGATGGAGGAATTGAGATTTGAGGCATTGAAAAACCATGTTTTCTCTGCCCCAATTTGAAATACGAGATAGATCAGAGGTCAGCTGCTCCAAGGCAACCCTCCTTGCGTCTAGTAACTGTTGTTGAGAGGGGTGCCTTTCAAATTGAAAAGAGTAATGAAGGGTGGAATCATCAGCATAGGAGTGGATAGGAGATGGTAACAGAGAGAAAGTCATTAATGAAAACTAGAAAAAGTGCTGGGGATGGAACAGATAGTTGAGGAACACCACTATTAATAGATTTAAGGATGAACGTGCCGTCTAAACCAGATAGGAAATCATAGAGAAGGGCACAGAGAGAAGGGTAGATTCTGAATAGGGAAGTTTGGAAATCAAAGCTTTGTGCCAGACTCTATCGAAAGCTTTCGATATGTCCAGCACGACAGCAAAAGATTCACCGAAATGCCGAAGAGTGGAAGACCAAGAGTCCGAGAGAAGGGAAAGAAGATCACCCGTAGAGCGTTTCTTACGAAAGCCATACTGGCGATCAGAGATAAGATTAGAAGAATTGAGATTTTTTCCAAATCTTCTGTTAAAGATAGATTTGAAAACTTAGAAAGAGCGGAAGTTAAAGAAAATTGGACGGTAGTTTAGAGCTTGAGAGGGTCCCCCTCTTTGGCACAGGCTGAATGAGCGCACGTTCAAGAAAGAAGGGAAGGTTGAAGTAGAAAGACATAGGCGAAATAGCTTACCAAGGCATGATGCAAACTCGGAAGCACAAGTTTTGAGAACCACAGGAGGGATACCATCAGGATCGTATGCCTTCTTAGTGTAAGTTCAGAGAGAGCAGAAATGAATCTTAGAAGAAATTACAATTTTAGGCATAAAAGAGTTAGAGGGGGTTGAAGGAGGAGGAACAGCTCCGGAATTGTCTAAGGTTGAAAGAAAGGCAAAAGTTTGAACAAGAGTTCAGCTTTAAAGGAGGGCAAAACGGCAATTGAAACGTCAGAAATACTAGAGAGGGAAAGAGGAAGAAGCAAGTTAGAGTTGACATTTTTGGCAAAATGCAAAAAAAGGGCGAGAGAAAGAGGAGCCAGAAAGATTATTGAATTTTCTACGGAGAAAAAGAGTTTTTAGTATCTCAAAAATAGTTTTGCTTGATTTCGGGATGAATATAAGTTGAGTGAGGTTCTGGAGTTTGAAGACGACGGTATTCCCTAAAGGCAGCATCCCTGAGGCGAATAGCACGAGAACAGAGTTAAACAAGGTTTGTTAGGTTTAGTAGAAAGGATTGAATGTACTCCATGCCAAAAGAATCACCTCCGTTATGCGGTCTTCACTTTTCTGGAATTTCAAGGCAATGATTACTGTTTCCGTGGGAAGGTTTCCTTGGAGTGTGAAGAGCGCATAACGGAGGTGATTCTCTCTGGCATGGAGGCGTACATTCCATATTCTTTCTTTCTACTAAACCTAACAAACCTTGGTTTAAACTCTGTTCTCGTGCTATTCGCTCAGGGATGCTGCCTTAGGGATACCGTCGTCTTAAAACTCCAGAGCCTCACTCAACTTATATTTCATCCCGAAATCAAGCAAAATCTATTCTTCGAGATACTAAAAACTCTTTTCTCCGTAGAAAATTCAATAATCTTTCTGGCTCCTCTTTCTCTCGCCCTTTTTTTGCATTTTGCCAAAAATGTCAACTCTAACTTTGCTTCTTCCTCTTTCCCTCCTCTAGTATCTTCTGACGGTTCAATTGCCGTTTTGCCCTCCTTAAAGCTGAACTCTTTGTTCAAACTTTTGCTCTTTCAACCTAGACAATTCCGGAGCTTTCCTCCTCTTCAACCCCCTTAAATCAATTATCCTAAAATTGAATTTCTTCAAAAATTCATTTCTGCTCTCTCTGAGCTTACACTAAGAGGCATACGATCCTGATGGTATCCCTCCTGTGGTTCTCAAAACTTGTGCTTCCGAGTTTGCATCATGCCTTGGTAAGCTATTTCGCCTATGTCTTTCTACTTCAACCTTCCCTTCTTTCTTGAAACGTGCGCTCATTCAACATGTGCCAAGGAAGGGGGACCCTCTCAAGCTCTAACTACGTCCATTTCTTTAACTTCCGCTCTTTCTAAGTTTTCAAATCTATCTTAACAGAAGATTTGGAAAAATCTCAATTCTTCTATCTTATATCTGATCGCCAGTATGGCTTCGTAAGAAACGCTCTACGGGTGATTTCTTTCCCTTCTCTCGGACTCTTGTCTTCCACTCTTCGGCATTTCGGTGAATCTTTTGCTGTCGTGCTGGACATATCGAAAGCTTTCGATAGAGTCTGGCACAAAGCTTTGATTTCCAAACTTCCTCTTTCGGAATCAACCTTCTCTCTTGCCTTCTCTTATTCTTCTGTTGTAGACGTACCGTTCTCCTTAAATCTATAAATAGTGTGTCCTCAAGGATCTGTCCATCTAAACTTTTTCTATTTTAATTAATGACCTTCTCTATTACTATCCCTATTACTCCTATGCTGATGATTCTCCTTCATTTTCTTTCAATTTGAAAGAACCCCTCCAACAACAGTTAATGCAAGAGGGTGCTTGGAGCAACTACCTCTATCTTTCTCGTATTTAAATTGGGGCAGAGAAATGTGGTTTTCATGCCTCAAAACTCAATTCTCCATCTCTCCACTCGACAATCTCCATACAACTATGACATCTTCAAAACACTCACTCAAACCTTCTCTGCTAATATTCTCGGTTTCTTTTCTCGCTCTTTCTTGGAAAGTCACATTATTTTTTAAAACAAGTTCTAAGAGGTTGGGTGTTCTGAGGCGCCTTCAGAATTCTACTCACCCCTTTGTTCTGTAAGGGTGTTGTTCGCCTGTATGATATGCTTCGGACGCTGGATTATTCCATCATACAGCTCTCCTAGAAAGGGTAGTCTAGGTTCGTCTCATCAACTCTCCACTCTACTACTCTTTCAATCTCTTTCTGCTGTTCGAATTGTACGTCACTCTAACTATCGCTATTACACGACACTGCTCTTCTGACTCTCCAGTAAACCTCTTCACCGAGAAGGGTCGTGCGACTCGACTTCTACACGTCTCTCTTTCTTGTCCAACTCTCTAAGCCAGCTTAACGCTATGCTCTGTCTACATACTCTTTAAAGTTTCCCAACTCTTCTTCATTTTAAACTTCCGGGACTTACGGCAACTAGAAACGTTTGACTGTCAACTCGGTGGATTTGGTAGGCCTCTGCTTTCCACCAGAGGTAAATAAAATTATATATTACTACTATATAATATATATATATATATATATATATATATATTATATATATATATTATATATATATATATATATTATTATATATATGATTTAATTGATATGTAGTGCGGTGCGGGCGTGGTGCGCTGATTTCGTGCGGTGCGGTGCGCTTAGTTTAGTTTTGGTGCGGTGCGGTGCGGAGCACAGATTTGCTTCCGGTGCGGTGCGGTGCGCAATGAACGCAACTGGTGCGGTGCTTGCACGACGACCTGGTGCGGTGGGGTGCGGTGGGGAAAATTCGGAGCTGGCAACCCTAATATATATTATATAATATATATATATTATATATTAATATTTGCGGATATTCCATTATTTCCAATATTTATATGTTTCCTTTATATCCATACTGCTCCTTCGCTAACTTTATTTCTACTATTATTCCTAGTCTCTTCTCCAATATTCGTTCATACACCTGTGTAATGAGGTCATTAGACTTATAATTATTATCATTATTTTAGTAAGAGTAAAAAATAAAAATGTTTCTATGACGTCATAAGCACGTGGATGGCATTTGTTTCGTAGCCAGCCAGTACAAAGATGTTGTTTATGACTCATCTCGAAATTTAAAACACATGCCCTTTTCAACGCATCCATAATGTTTTCCTTCATTCATGACGTCATCATTACGTGATATTTTACTCACCAACATATGCCAAGGTTTAAATTATCAATTATTTTCATCATCATGGATAACATCATATGGCTCCTTACAATTTATTTTTTAATTAAATTATATTATTTATTTATTATGAATACATATCCCTTGAGAAATTTTTGAAACAACGCGAATGTGTAACCATACATATAATAGTAAATCACATGTATATTTTTTTCCAATATAAATTGAATACGCATACTCTGTGTATGTGATCCTGAATCGTTATTGTGGTTTCATTCAATAACTATATATTCCTTATATTTTATGATAATATATAAATAATCATTTCCCACTTTACATATACACAGTATTTACATTACAATTTTTAGAGACATTTTTGAATATTATCAGTTATCCACTTTTATGAAACTGCAACATATATTTACTAATACCTAACAGCATAATATTTAAAAATAGGAATGTAATATTACGTCGTCATGCATTCTTTTGGCTTTTTATTCGAATTATATTCATATGATTTTTGTTTGTACGTCATACCATAAATTCTTCTTTTTCTTTGAACGTATTGCTTTCAAGTCCTGACTGAATTACAAATCATGGAACTATTTTATTTTTCTTGATAGAAAAGGCACTCAGAAAAAAGGAGGGGTGGCACGTGGCTGGCGTCACGTACAAAGAGAAATGGGGTGGTGCTAAAGGGATTAAAGGGAGTAATATAATTTATAAGGTGTTAAAAAAAACTGAATAGAGGGATTAACATAATTAAATTTGGGATTATTAGGATTAATCGGATTAATATACCTCGACAAAAAGCATGAGGAGTGGAGGTTCCTAAAAAAGGTAGCCTTATCCTCAGTGCCATCTGTCGCTGGCCCTCCCCTTGTATCATATTGGCATGGTATAGCAAAAGTGCTACGTGCTAGATGCTGCTCGAAACAGCTAGAAAAGGCACTCAGTAAAGGGTGGCACGTGTCTGGGGGAACTTACAAAGGAAAATGGGAGGGGCTTAAAAGATTAAAGGGATTAACAAATAGTTAGGTGCCAAATTAATCAATTAAGGAGATAAGCATAGGTAATTAGTGGATCGTCAAAATTATATACCTCTCGGAAAAACATGGGAAGGGGGGGCCCGATTTTTTCTCTTAATTTCCCCTTACTTAAAATATGCTCAGGAAAGAGCTTGTCAAATTTCCCTCAGATGAAACTGACACTCCCCCACTTCTTGTTTCCCCTCAAGTGGCATTATCACTGTCCAAAAAACCGTTACTCTGATATATATAT
>SEYY01023637.1:2500-7500 GCA_009176605.1 Armadillidium nasatum
CAGGATCCCATGCACCCGATCATGAGTAATTATAGGTAGAGGCATGGGACACCAGAGAGGAGAAGGAGTAGGAGGAGGGATGGCAGAATCGAGCAGGGTGGAATTAGATGAAAAAAGGAGGCCGAAGAGATTAGCCTTTTCAGAAGGAGTATTAGCTATAGAACCATCAGAGCGAATAAGATCAGGAAAGGCAGATTTACAGAAGTTGTTAGAGATATTTTTGACAAGACCAGAAATTTTTATCAGTAAGAGAGCCATGGAGGTCAGCCACTTCCTTTTAATGAAAGTACGCTTAGTCCGTCGAAGAACATCCCTGCATCGATTCCGGGCTGAATGAAAATTAGCAAGAGTGATAGGAGAAGGAGAGTTTTTCCATTCACGATAAGCACTGTCTCTCTCCCGGAGGGCAAGAGAACAATTACCATCGAACCAAGGATTTTGAGGAGAAAAAGATTTGTTGAAGATGGAATGAACCTGCCCATCCCTTCAAGGATTACTGCCCCTACCTTTTCAGCAGACAGAAGCGTCTCCCCGAGACAAAAAGATTCACTCCAATGATAGTTAGCAAAGAAGCGGCGCATTGCCCCCCAATTAGCCCGATTAAAGTGCCAGAAAGTACGTTTAGGGCATGGTGGAGCTGTTGGAGAGAAAGCATTATAACTAAGAGCTATAAGATTATAGTCAGAGTTACCAATAGGAGGGAAAATGGTGTATTTATAACTAGAAGGAGTAGTGGTGAAGCATAAATCAAGTGTATTCAAGAATTGGTTAGGACGATCTGGAATGTGTGTGGGTTCCCTAATCAACTGCTCCAGATCGTTAAGAATGCTGAATGAATTGGCCTCCCTCCCACCTGTATCAGTATGAGAGGAACCCAACCACTCAGTGTGGTGTACGTTGAAGTCCCCTAAATAGAGGACCTCAGCATTTGGATGAGAAGAAGTGACAGTCTCGTGAGTAGCAGTAAGATATTGAAAAAGACTGGAAAATCTGTTCCATTAGGGGAGCAGTAGCAGAAGCACAAGATAATTGTAGTAGTAGGAAGACAGATTTTAAGCCATAAAACATGAAATTAGGAGATTCTAGATTTACGAGACGTGTCACAGGAGTGTTAATGTTATATAGGCACAGACTCCACCATTTAGACGGAAATTGTGAAAAAAGTTGTAGTTAGAGACATTAAGATTGCTAGAGAAAGAATCCCTGTCCAGCTGGGTCTCAGACAGAAGTAAAAGGTTAGGAAGAGAGTTAGTGAGGTAGTGTTCAACAGACGCGATATTAGATCGAAGGCCACGAACGTTAGCAAAGGTAATAGAAAGCCCCCGTCTACGCCCAGCCCCACGAACACTCAAATTAGGCATTAAAAAAAAAAAAAAAAAAAAAAAAAATAAAAAAAATCACGCACACATGCACACACTCAGACACGCACGCTCGCACACACGCACTCACTAACTCACTCCGCAAGCGCACATGCACACACGCTAGCACACAATACTGTGACCTAATTAAAATAATTATTGTTAAAATTATTAAAACTATTAAAATCAATTTTGAAAAAATTAAAGCTATAATTATTAAAACAAATAACGATGCAAAATTTATACTACAGAAATTCAATCGAAGAAAACAAGTAGCAAGTTTAAAACAGTAAAAGTTTACTTACGGTAAAATTAAAACAATACTTATCTTTCATTCGTCAAGCTTCACTTACAATAAAATAACCTATAATTAATTAAAAACACTAAAAAATTAAAAAATTAAAACACAAAACACTGAAGAAAAATAAATGACACACACATATATATATATATATATATATATATATATATATATATATATATATATATATATATATATATATATATATATATATATATATATATATATATATATATTGTGATCACTTTCGGGTGGGGTCCTTTTCAATAAGGAGGAGGTATAATTAAACAGTAAAAGAAAACCCGTTCAATCCTAAGTCTAAGACAAATCTCTTAGGTGAGCGCGGACAGAGGCTTTAAAGAGTGAAGGATTAAATACAGCAGGAAAGACAGAAGATGGCAGGAAGTTCCATATGAAAGAGATAGCCGTAAAGAAATAGGCACCACTAATAGCAATTATGGAGTTTGCAACAGTCATACAATGTTCATGTTCAAGTAAGACACCCTTTATGCTGCGACAACGACGCAATGAGCTGGAATGCAAATGATCATCTCCCTCTAGCAACTGCCGTTTTAGTACTTATTGAAAAGAGATAGTGCACCAATGTCACGTAGCAGAGAAAGAAGGTCATGGTAGTTTGAATGTACGAGACAATTTATTAGTGTTTTAGCCTTAGACTCAATCCTATCCAAAAGAATGATTTATCTGGAACCCCCCTCCCCCTAAAAGAATTATGAGAACAGTATTCCTTTCAGATTCTTCAGAGTGGAAAGGAAAGAGGAGGAAAAGAGGGGTTTCAGTTGTTGGAGATATTTTTTGGAAAGAGGCCAGAAAGTTTTATCTGTCAATGTCTTTTCCTTTAGTGAAAGTACGTTTGATCCTCTAATAAGGTCCCTGCAACGATTTGGACAGAATAAAAATTAGTAAGAATGACAGAATGACTCACTGTCTCTCTCCTGAATGACACGAGAGCAGGCGCCATCAAACCCTGGATTTTGAGGAGAAATAGGTTTAGTTGAAAAGGAAATGGAACTGCTCATCTAATCAGTGATCACGGCAAGCTTTTTTCAGCCGATTTAGAAGCATAATTGATGATACTAGCAAGATTAATTCCAAAAACAGCTTAGAAGAAACCACAGTGCCCTCACTTAGCCCTATTAAAGTGCCAGAAAGTAGTATTTTGGCTGGCTGAAGCTGCAGTAGAGAAAGTACTATACTTAACAGCTACAAGATTGGGGTAAAAGTTAACGAAAGGAATGAAACTGGTATAATTACAAAGAGAAGAAGTGGTAAAACACAAGTCAAGCATATGTAAGAGTTGGCTAGGACAATCTGGGATATGTGTATTTTTTCAAATTAACTGTTCCAGATCGTTGAAAATACTGAAAGATTTTATCTTCTACTTACCTATATACCAATGTGAGAGAAACCTAGCTCCTCAGTATGCTGTTCGTTAAAATATTTTAATAGAGGATGATAATAATAATAATAGGATTTAGATAATATGAAGCGGTTTCGTGGGAGGTTGTAAAATATTAAAAAGAATCGGAAAATGTACCGTTAGCAGGCAATGGCAGAAACATAAAATAATGGTAGTAGTAGGAAGAAATACTATACTATGGGAAAAATTACAAATTTAGAAAATATCTCTCATATATATATATATATATATATATATATATATATATATATATATATATATATATATATATATATATATATATATATATATATATATATATATATATATATATATATATATATATATATATCCTCCTCTAGACTCATCCGATCGCCTTCTTTTCTCTGTATCTTGTTCTGTTTCATCAAATCTTTCGTAAGAACGGCCCTTGCTTCAGAGTTCCTGAGAATTTGGGTTAGATTGGACAATCATAAAAAAAGTTATATAAAAAAATGGAGAGGTATGTACCTCCGAATCCATAAAACCTGCATAAATTGGACAAGAATGCGAAAATGCATATATTGCCCAATGAAGAATCAACGTCAAATTTTATTTTTGTACTTTCTATAATAGGAATTTTATATTAGAAACTGAAAATCGCAAAAAAATGTTCCGAATCCCCTTAAAAAATATTCTTCGTAGTCTGTATTAATTCCCCTCATAATAGCAACATGCGGACTCTTGAATTTATTCTCAAATATTTCAGTCTTTTCAGTCTTATACAAGCGTACTGAAAACTTACGGATTCTACATCTGAAGTCTCTACAAGTAGCTGTACCAACTCATCCTGATTATTAAGTATTTTATGTAAAATAGATAAAAAACTTAACCATCTTATAAAACTTACTGCATCATTGAAAGAGCGGAAAACTGCGAACTTTGAAATAGAGCTATATTAAAATATTGGGTGTTCGATACTGCAAAGTTATTCTGGAACAATCTCTTCTTTTAGCGAAAAGAGAATAAACAATTGTGGTTAAAGTGATACGTTTTAAGAAGAAAATAACTGGGGAATATTATTGGAAAGTTCTTTTTAAGAATAAACTAACAGAGAGTGAAAAGAGTTAATTAAAATCCTTATCACAGACTATCTTTATATTATTATTATTATTATTATTATTATTATTATTATTATTATTATTATTATTATTATTATTATTATTATTATTATTATTATTTAATGTTTATATTTCAAGAGCATTGCCCGGTCGAGGAGGGAACTATTTAGGTAATCTCAATCTAGGATCCGCAAGTGTGATCGAATCTGCGCCCTCAAGAACATTCGTCAATCACACCACCTCTACGCCACGGTAGATGATAATAAAGTTAAAATTTAATTTAATTTTATAAAAATAAAAGACAAAACTTTTTTTTTTTTTTTTTAAAAAAGAATAAAAAAAAAAAGGATAAAAGAAAAAAAAAAAAAAAAAAAAAAAAAAAAAATATATATATATATATATATATATATATATATATATATATATATATATATATATATATATATATATATATATATATATATATATATATATATATATATATATATATATATATATATATATTGGGTTAAAAATAATGGATGATGGGACTGCATTCGGAATGTGAAAAGTTTTTGTGGAAGATTCTTATTAAATATTATTCTTATTATTATATTTAAATATTAAATATTTATTATCAAAGAAATTATTCTTTATATAGATATATAAAGAAATTTGTAGAAAGAAAATTCGCATCAAACGAATTATAAACAAAAAAAAACCTTTTTAATACTATATGACCATCATGAAGATATCTGTGGATACAACAACAACAGCAACGACAACAAAAACAAAAACCACAACAACAAAAACAAAAAAGAACAAAAACCAACAACAAAAAA
>SEYY01023637.1:12500-22308 GCA_009176605.1 Armadillidium nasatum
TATATATATATATATATATATATATATATATATATATATATATATATATATATATATATATATATATATATATATATATATATATATATATATATATATATATATATATATATATATATATATATATATATATATATATATATATATGGAATTTAGACTAAAAAGTAAAAAACGAATATGTGCTTTATTTTGATAAATTTTTATGTGTGATTGTTCGTATGAGTAGAATGCGTGCATTTGTGGAGTGGACACAAATGGGAATTCTCTACTGACTTTACCAAAGTAAGTGGAAGTTAGTGCTAATCTCGAATCTGTGTAGTATCTCTTCTCTAAGCCTCGCCCTAACCTTTTACTTCTGTCTGAGGCTCAGCTGAACAAGGCACCTTTCATTATTAATCTCTAACTACAGATTACTTTGCAATTTCCGACTAAATAATGGAGTCTCTGCCTTTAAAAATATTAACACTCCTGTGATGCGTTTCATAAACATTGAATCTCTAATTTTGATGTTCTAAGACTTAATTTAAACTCTGTCCTCCTCTTTTTAGCTATCTCTTGTGTTTTTTCTACTGCTCCACTAATGAAACAGATTTTTCGGTTCTTAGAATATCTTACTACTCACGAAACTGTTACTTCTTCTCTTCCAAATGCTGTGGTCCTATATTTAGAGGATTTGAATGTCAACCATTCTGAGTGGATGGGTTCCTCTCATATTGATACAGGTGGGGAAGAGGGAAGATCATTCAATATTTTCAGCGATCAGGTACAGTTGATTCATGAACTTGCTCACATTTTAGATCGTCATATCAAGTTCTTGAACACTCTTGACTACTCACCACTGCTTCTTTTTGCTAGAAATACACCGTTTTCCCCCTGTAAACAATTCTGATCACAATCTTAAAGCTCTTAATTATAATACTTTTCATCCATTAGCTCCACCATATTATAAACGTACTTTCTGGTATTTTAATTTGGTTAACTAAGGGGCATTATATAGCTTCTTTACTAATACCATTGAAATGAATCCAGTTTAGACTTAGAGAACGCTTTGGTGTCTGCTGAATAGATAGGGTCCGTAATCGCCGATATGATGATTAGACTTACTTCCTCATCAATAAAATTTTTTTTTTCCCAAAATCAGTAGTTCGATTGCACCTTTTTTTTGTCTCCTTCGGGATAGAGACAATGCGTTGTGAGAATGGAAAACTCTATTTCTCCTATCAATCTTGTTAGTTTTCATCAGCTTGAAGTCGTTGAAGATATATCATTAGACGAGAAAAGTGTCTTTTCACTGAAAGGAAGTGTGCTGACCTCCCTGGTTCTCCCAATGATAAATATATCTGACCTCTTGCCAAAATAAATTCTCTAATAACTCAAATAGTTTCTATAAATCTGCCTTTCCTCCTCTTATTTACCCAGACGGATCTGAAACCAATACTCCTTCTGAAAAGACAAATCTCTTTGACCTCCTTTTTCATTTAACTATATATATTAAATATATTCGTGCATCCCTCCTCTTACTCCTCCTCTCAGATTTCCAATATCTCTACCTGTGAATACACATCATCGAGTGCAGGGGATTCTGAGATCTATGAATGTCAGGAAGGCTAGTGAACCGGATAGCATTTCTCTCCATGTTCTGAGGAAGTGTACGTCTTAGCTGGTCCATGTCCTCATACAACTCTACTCTCTATCTCTACTAGTAGTTTTCCTCACTGCTGGGAACGTGCATATGTTCAACCGATCCTGAAGAAGGGTATCCTTATGATCCTTCAAACTCCTTCAACTTCAACTTCAAACGTCCTATAGCTCTCTCGTGTTCTGTAAATCTCTGAAACTCTCATCAACTCTCACTTTTTGGATCCTTTGGAGTTTCATTTCCTTCTTTCAGATTATTAGAAAGGTTTTCAACGCTCGAGGTCTGCTGATCTCACTGATCTATGGTCTTCTACTGTGTGGTGGCGCTTGACATAGCTTCTGACAGGGTGTGGCTCACGTCGCTACTCTATAAGCTCTCTTCATTTGGGTTTCCTCTATCTCGTGCTTACTCATGTCTAGTTTTCTCTCAGGTCGTTCCATATCGGCACTTGTCGATAAAGCGACCTCTTCCTCTCTTCCTGTAAATTGTGATGTTCCTCAGAGTTCTGTTTCATCTTCAATTTTATTCTTACTTTTCATCAACGGTCTTCACAGCTGTACTTCTAATTCTATGTATTCTTTTGCCAATGACTCAACTCTCCATATTTCAGTTCATTTCAGATCTGCTCCTTATTTTGCTTTAAGAGTTTCTCTTTTCTTCAAATTTTTTATTTTATTTTTGCCGATCTGAATGAGATTTCCCAGTTGGGTCAAGGCAACTTTGAGAAATTCAGCTCTTTAATACTAATAATCTTTTCTTCACATCTCTCTCTCTCTCTTAAAAACACCTCCCAACTTTCCTATCTCCTTCTAGACTTCCTTGTCTCACCTGTAAACAACATAAACATTCTTGGTGTAAGCATAAACAGTAAAATTGTCTTGGGAACCACATATCACAACGATTTTTAAGTCAGCCTCAAAGAAACTGAGAATACTGTTCAGAATGCAGGAATTTTTGTCTTCTGAATAATTACTCCAATTATGTACGGGACTTATTCGCTCTTTATGGAGTACTGCATTCCCATTTGATGGAGCTCTGGTACATCCTCTTTTGAAAAGGGCTGTGTCTAAAGGTAAAAGATTTGAAAAGTGTTCCATACTTCCAAATTCCCTTAATCCTCTACCCCTGCAACATGATGTTGGAGCACTGTCACTTTTCTATTTTTAATACAACAGCAGAAGCTCAAGAAAATTGATATCTCGTATTCCATCACCTCTGGCCTTTCCCACCAGAGAATATATATATATATATATATATATAGATTTAGCTACTTTTCAAATCTTGATATATACAACATTTCCTTTGCATTCAAAATTAAGTGTTACTATCTAACAAACTTAACCTAATCTATCCTAACCTAACATAACTTTAATTAAATATTAATTTCTTGAAAATAAAATTTGTTTATATGGCGGTTGCTTCACTCCACCAATTTATTTTATTTAAAAAAGTTTTTCCTTTTACAATTTACCACTATATCACGGGAAAAGCCCTTTTCAAGGAGGGGGTAAATAAAAAAGAGAAAAGAGGAAGAAATCCAACCAGACCAGAACCTAACTCACTCCTCTCAAGTGGGCACAGACGTAAGCCTTGAAGAGAGGAAAATTAAATACAGGAGAAAAAATAGGTGATTTAGAGAATTCCATAGAACAGAGGTGTTCTGGAAAGAAAGAGGCACCACAACGGAAAAGCCTGTGGTTTCCAAGCATCCACACAAAATTCGCTCGAAAACAGGGCATCTCCTTGTTGCAACCAGAGCGACGCAATGGTGGTGAAATATGAGAGGCCAATTCCCTCGATCACCTGCCATTGTGGTACCTATTGAAAAGAGATAATGTTCCAGTGTCACATTGCAGAGATAGAGGGTTAAGAGAATCTAAAAGTAGGGGACAGTTTATTAATCTTTTAGCCTTAGACTCAACCCTATCCAGGAGAGTGGATGAACCAGAGCCCCCTCAAATGTGAGAACAGTACTCCATACAGGGGCAAATCAGACCCATATATAATTGGAGTAACTGCTCAAAAGAAAAACATTCTCGCAACCAGCTGCTTAGAGCCTACTTAGCAAACATTGTGATATGTGGTTTCCAAGACAGTTTATTGTATACGTTTAGACCAAGAATGTTAATGTTATTTACAGGTGAGATGGGAGAGCCATCGAAGAAAATAGGAAAGTTGGGAGATGTTTTTGAGAGGGAGAAGTTAAGAGGTCGAGTTTTTAAAGAGTTGAATTTCAAAAGGTTGCTATTACTTCACCGGGAAATCCCATCCAGATGGGCAAGAATAGAATCGGAATGTTGAAGACGAGAAACAAATCTAGAAGAAAAAGAGGGAGAAGATTTGAAATGAGTAGAAGAATGTAGAGTTGAGTCATCAGCATAAGAGTGAACAGAGTTAGAAGTGCAGTTGTGAAGACCGTCAATGAAAAAGTAAGAATAAAGTTGGAGATAAAACCGAACCCTGAGAAACACCACAATTAACAGGAAAGGAGGAAGAGATCGCTCCATCTACAAGTGCCGAAATGGCACGATCGGAGAGAAAATTAGACAATAGTAAGCAAAGAGAAGGAGGAAACCCAAAGGAAGGGAGCTTAGAGAGTTGCGACGCATTCCATACCCTGTTAAAAATCTTGGATATGTCAAGCGCCACCTCACAAGACTCCCCGAAATTCCCCAAGAGCAGAAGAACATAAATCAGTAAGATAGGAAAGTATGTTACCAGTTGACCTCGAGCGTCAAAAGCCATACTGATGATCTGAAAAAAGAGAATGAGACTCCAAATTGGCCAGGAAATAGGAGTTGATGAGAGTTTCAAAAATTTTAGACAGAACACAAGTGAGAGCTATGGGTCGATAGTTGGAAGGGTCAGAGCGGCTTCCCTTTATCGAGATTGGCTGAACATATGTCTTCTTCCAGCACTGAGAAAAAGTATTAGTATTAAGGCATAGAGAGTAGAGCTGAACGGGGACAAGCGCCAACTCGGAGGCACACTCCTTCAGAACACGAGGGTGAATGCCATCCGGGCCACTGGCTTTCCTGACGTTCATAGATTCCAGGATCCCATGCACCTGATCATAAGTAATCACTGGTAGAGACATGGGAAGCCTGAGAGGAGAAGGAATAGGAGGAGGATGCCAGATTCGTGCATTGTGGAATTAGATGATAAAGGAGGCCGAACGCCTTTTCAGAGGGAGTATTAGCTACAGAACCATCAGAGCGAATAAGAGGAGGAAAGGCAGATTTAAAAAAGTAATAAGAGATATTTTTGGCAAGAGGTCAGAAATTTTTATCAGTAGAACCATTTAGGTCAGCGCACTTCCTTTTAATGAAAGTACCCTTAGTTCATGGAAGAACATCCCTGCAACGATTCCGAGACGAATGAAAATTAGCAATAATGATAGGAAAAGAAGAGTTTTTCCATTCTCCTTTACGAAATTTTGATTTTTAGCCAAATATCAGCTGATTTCAAAAAGATGTGATGTCAGATAACAAAGACCTACCCAAATCCAGAATATTCTGGCACATTCATATTGTGATTCTGGTTCTTTTTGTGTAACAACACGAAATAAGCAGTCATCCTCATTAAAAGGGTAAATGACTAAATGTGGAAAGATTCACCACATAATTCATATATCAGTCTACCAGAAGCTCCCAAAAAAATTGATGGTGGGCAGGTTACCAATTAACTAGATCGAAGAAAGAAAAATCAGTTATTGGGTTGTTTCCATTGGGCAAAAATTACTTCAGTGCTCCAAACTCTTCAGAAATGAATGAAAGTCTTTTCAGTAAAACAGAGAATATTTATGAAGCAACTAGAAGCAGATTAGAACAAGAACATGGAGAACAATTTGAATTTCTCCACTGCAACTATGGAAAGTATTTTTAACATGAAAACAATTTAGCAGTTGTAATGATAGTCTATTGATAGTTTAACAACTTTACTTATACTTATTAGTTATTCCTAACTACTTGAACCTTTTTGTAAATTTCTTTCAACACATATTTATTACAAAATTCATTTCATTTACATCCTAAGTGCTCAAAAATATTTTAAATTAAAAAAATCTATTCAAGAATAAGCAGCAGCAATTGGGACATTCGGAATGCCCAAGAATTAATCAGCTTCGGCCAAGTATTTGAACAGTCTCGGTTTCGGCTTCGGCTTCGGCCGAAGGTTCGAATTAATTAATCGGCATACTGAGGGAAAAGCTTCGGTGCATCCCTAATATATATATATATATATATATATATATATATATATATATATATATATATATATATATATATATATATATATATATATATATATATATATATATATATATATATATATATATATATATATATATATATATATATATATATATATATATATATATATATATATATATATATATATATATATATATATATATATATATATATATATATATATATATATATATATATATATATATATATATATATATATATATATATATATATATATATATATATATATATATATATATATATATATATATATATATATATATATATATATATATATATATATATATATATATATATATATATATACAGAGGGGTATTCATAGGGTAGGTAGGGTAGGAAGATCATACCCAATATTTTTATCTTATATAAAAAAAATTAAAATGGTGAAAGTATACTTAATTATTAGAATTATATCTATAAATTTCAAAAAGAAACTGAATTACATAAAAAATTTAAAGGAAAACGAATTGAAATAATAATATCAATCATAATAATTAAAGGATTTTCTTCCTATCCGACTCTTACTTGTCAAATTTTATGGGATCGATTTAGCTGGTTTGAATTTTCAAGTAGTAATATGAGGCCAGGCGGATTACCTTTTGTAACATAATTTTTCGCATATATACTTACAAACGAACTGAAACTGGTAATAAAATTTCTCTCTCTCTCTCTCTCTCTCTCTCTCTCTCTCTCTCTCTCTCTCTATATATATATATATATATATATATATATATATATATATATATATATATATATATATATATATATATATATATAATATATATATATATATATATATATATATATATATATATATATATATATATATATATATATATATATATATATATATATATATATATATATATATATATATATATATATATATATATATATATATATATATATATATATATATATATATATATATATATATATATATATATATATATATATATATATATATATATATATATATATATATATATATATATATATATATATATATATATATATATATATATATATATATATATATATATATATATATATATATATATATATATATATATATATATATATATATATATATATATATATATATATATAGTATATATATATATATATATATATATATATATATATATATATATATATATATATATATATATATATATATATATATATATATATATATATATATATATATATATATATATATATATATATATATATATATATATATATATATATATATATATATATATATATATATATATATATATATATATATATATATATATATATATATATATATATATATATATATATATATATATATATATATATATATCTTATATCTTAGACAGAAATATTTATCGTTAAAGAATAAAATGAAAACATTTGGATACACGATGATAATTGGTAAGCAAACCTTATTAGTTATAGTTTTTTTATTTATGTGATTTTAATATTTAACATAATAAATATTTCCTAGACGAAGAAAAAACTACTTCAAACAACAGAATGACTAAATTACCACAAATGCATGTTTTCTTCTAATAAAGAAACTGTCGCGTCTTTCTCCCTTCGCTTTTCTCTAAAAATTTCTTTTCTTCTTCCTTTACATTCTTTTTTTTTTTTTAAATTGAAGGCAGAAAACGTGCCGGTCAATCCCATTGACAAAATTCGCAGCAAAATGCTATTTAACATGAAAAAAAAGAAGAAAAAATTTGTGGTCTATAATTAATTACTTCAGCGGAATTTTCATGACTCAGAAATCGATTGTCAGACATAACTTTACAATATAATATATATATATATATATATATATATATATATATATATATATATATATATATATATATATATTATATATATATATATATATATATATATATATATAATATATAATAATAATAATAATAATAATAATAATAATAATAATAATAATAATAATAATAATAAATAATAATAATAATAATAAAAATAATAATAATAATGGAACACTAACTGCGTTTTAGTAAAATAAGAAATCCCTTTCACAAGATATTTAAAATTGAACAGTAGCAATTAAAGGAATGAAAAGTGTCGTTTCCGTCTTAGCCTTTGTATAACACCTGAATTATGAACTCCTCATATCAGTTTGAAAGCTCGTGTTCATTTTAAAAGTATCATAATGGGGAGTATATATATATATATATATATATATATATATATATATATATGTATATATATATATATATATATATATATATATATATATATATATATATATATATATATATATATATATATATATATATATAAATATATCTATAAGTGGGAAAAATGTGTCATTTTAAGTTTTAATCGTATTGTTTCAACCAGTGTCGAGAGCAGACAAGTTACCCCTGTCCTCTTGCAGTTTCCTACATCTATGTGCCATATGTGCTAAGTGAATCACCAGCCCTTTATAATAACAGTAAATGTATTCAAATAACGAATAGTAAGTGCGTGAATAACATTTAGTGTTATTATTATACAGTAAATTCATCTCCACAACATTAAATATGATAAACATAAGGAACTTTGATAACACCACTACCAGCAATATTAACAATCAATCTAACAACAACAACAAAATTTGAAAAAAGAAAAAAAACTAACGAGAGGAAGAGGGAAAGAAATATGTTTCTTTTGATGACGGCATCACATAAGTCAGGAAAAACATCTTCTGAATTTTCCCCCATCCCTCCTCAAGCCAAGTCAAAACGAATCGGTAATTCTGATTTTCTTTGTATGATAAATTGCTTTAAAAATGAAATTGCAACTCTTAATATGGCTTTAGGGAGCAAATCTCAACTCTTCAAACTGCATTTAATGAATTCAAAGAGCAAAAAAATGTCGAGATTATCCGAACTAAAAGAAAAAGTTCCATAAATTTGAAAATGATGATAAAACTTCCCAGGCTGAAACCCAGTTGACTGAAATCAGATGCACAGTACAATCACTTGAGGAATCTCGTATCGGTTGAAAAACATCTTGGTAATCAGTGCAAATGGGTTACCTGACGGTGAATAAAGTGAAGATTGCAAGCAAACAGATACTAAAATCATTGAACAAAAATTAAAAATTAAACTGAAAGCAAGCGCTATCAATGAAGTTTACCGAATAGGCCAAAAAAGAACAGAAAATAATATAAAAGACAAGCGTTCTGTTAGATTTAAAATGGATGAAGAGGGAGTAATGAATCAATTAACATCCACTTACATTAAAGAAACCCAAATGTTTTCATAAATGAATTTCTGACGCCAGCCAAGAAGAAACTATTGAATGAAGGAAGCATTAATAATTAGGAGGGACCATAAATAACTGCTACACTCCTGCTTTTTCAAAACTGGTCTTGCATATTAAGAAACCTTATATTATATTATACCGACGATACTATCAAAATTTAAAATGATGATAAAATGAATAGATACCTTAAATCAATACATATAAATTCAATGAAATTTCATGAAAGGAAGTGAAGTTTAGTCACTCGCGGGTAAAATATACTGTGTATACTTAAACTTGTTTAAACTTTGCTATTGTCATTATTATTATTATAATTATTATAGTTATTATTATTATTATTATTATTATTATTATTATTATTATTATTTGTTATTATTATTATTATTATTATTATTATTATTATTATTATTATTATTATTATTATTATTATTATTATTATTATTATTATTATTATTATTATTATTATTATTAATATTTTTAATTATTGTATTATTACTTTTATTACTTTTACTTTATTATTATTATTATTATTATTATTATTATTATTATTATTATTATTATTATTTTTTTAAATTATTATCATTAATATTAGTTATATTTATTATTATTACTATCATC
>SEYY01023638.1:0-5000 GCA_009176605.1 Armadillidium nasatum
GTTCTATATTTAACTATTAACTTTCTAGGTTTAAAAATTTGACAAGAGAAAGATATGTAGAAACAAAGAGAGTTAAAACATGGAAACACAGAAATTTGAAAATTTATTTGCATTGCGAAGATAGAAAGATTGAAAAATAAATTAATGAATGGAAATATTAAAGAATTTTAAGATTCAGAAAAAGATATAGCTGGAAATAAAGAAAATTGTTAAGATAAAAAGATAGATTATTAAAAAGATAGAAAGGGAGCAAAAGTAATAGAGATTGAAAGGAAGAAAGATAGAATGATGGAAAGTTAGAATGATTGAAAGAGAGCAAAAAATAAAGATATAGAAAAATAGAGATAGAATATCGAAGGACAGAAACTTAGAAATTTAAAAAGAAAGAAAAATGAAAAGATAGAAAGAGATCAAAGGTATTGAGCTTGAAAGGTAGAAAGATAGAGTATGGAAAGATAGAAAGATGGAAAGAGAGCAAAAAATAAAAATATAGGAAAATAGAGATAGAACATCGTAGGACAGAAACTTAGAAACTTAAAAAGAAAGAAAAATAAAAAGATAGAAAGAGAACAAATTTACAGATATAAAGGTAAAAAGTTAGAGCATGGAAAGATAGAAAGGTGGAAAGAGACCAAAAACTAAAGATATAAAAAAATAGAGAGACAGAACATCAAAGGAAAGAAACTTAGAAACTTAAAATGATGGAAAAATAAAAAGATAATAGAGATGAAAGTTTGAAAGATAGAGTATGAAAAGATAGAAAGATGGAAAGAGAGCAAAATATAAAGGTATAGAATAATAGAGAGATAGAACATTTTAAGACAGAAACTTTGAAATTTAAAAAACAAAGAAAAATAGAAAGATTTTAAAGTGAAAAAGATACAGGAATAAAAATATTAACTTGATAAAATTTTATAAAATAATAAAATATAAAATAAATAAATTAATTTTATTCTGATTTCTAGAAATTATTTTTTACAGATTTTATTTTTTTAGTTTTCATTTTTTCCCCCATTTTTAAAGATTCAGAAAATAAATTGTTCTAAAATTGTTTAACTCATTAAAATGCCATTTTCATTTTATGCATAAATCATTTTTATTGTGTTGCCTTATTCGTGTTGCCAGATTTTATGGCTACTTTAACACCCAGTACATTACAATTAAGAAGTATGACTCCCTCGATACCTCGAACCAATTCCAGATTCGAAGTGATCTCTCTCTCTCTCTCTCTCTCTCTCTCTCTCTCTCTCTCTCTCTCTCTCTCTCTCTCTCTCTCTCTCTCTCTCTCTCTCTCTCTCTCTCTCTCTCTCTGTATTGTGTTTTGTAAAATATGATATTGCCTCTCATATCTGAGAAAATTTCTTTTACTGTTTTTTAATATCTATCTATCTATCTATCTATCTATCTATCTATCTATCTATCTATCTATCTATCTATCTATCTATCTATATCTATCTTTCTATCTATCTATCTATCTATCTATCTATCTATCTATCTATCTATCTATCTATCTATCTATCTATCTATCTATCTATCTATCTATCTATTAATATATCCATATAACAATCTATCTATCTATTTATTTATTTATCTACCTATCTGTTAATATATCTTTTTTTCTATCTATCTATTTATCTATCTGTTTATTTATATATTTTATTTATATTTATATATTTTAATATCTATCTATCTATGTATCTATCTATCTAAATGTTTATTTAATTATTTTTTCTATCTATCTAACTATCTATCTATTTAGCTAACTAGCTATTTATTTATTTATTTATTTATCTATCTATCTATCTATCTATCTATCTATCTATCTATCTATCTATCTATCTATCTATCTGTCTATTTATTTATTTTGTCTCTCTATAATCTACCTGTTTTGTTTTTTATTTATTTATCTATCTATCTACCTATCTATTTATCTATCTATTTATCTATCTATCTATCTTTCTATCTACCTGTTTAGTTACTTACTTATCTATCTATCTATCTATCTATCTATCTATCTATCTATCTATCTATCTATCTATCTTTATACCAATAATTTCAAAAAAAATATTATATAAATAAAATCAATAAAGTTTATTTATTAATAATTTCTTATTGTACTCTAAATCCAGGGCTAAAAATATGGGAATATAATAAAAGAAAAATCATTTTCATTCTTCTTTAAGACTCAACCCCCCCTTCCCTACTTTCCCTTCTAACCCCCAACCCTCCCTTTGGATACCTTTATTCTCGTCTTTACCTTTATTACTAAACTTAATCTTTCTAAATCTTTGTTAGATCTTTCATATATATATATATATATATATATATATATATATATATATATATATATATATATATATATATATATATATATATATATATATATATATATATATATATATATATATATATATATATATATATATATATATATATATATATATATATATATATATATATATATATATATATATATATATATATATATATATATATATATATATATATATATATATATATATATATATATATATATATATATATATATATATATATATATATATATATATATATATATATATATATATATATATATATATATATATATATATATATATATATATATATATATATATATATATATATATATATATATATATATATGTATAGAGAAAAATATACTGTTGAATGTGAACTTAAGAATAGCAACAGGAGGTAAATCCGATAAAACTTTGGTAAAAGAAGAGTTAAAAGCTAAAAGAAGTATGGAAAATAGATTGGAATTTTGAAGGAGTTTAAGAGTTACATGAATAAGAAATAAGGGAAATAAGAAAGGGTAAAATATTCTTCAAAAATAATTATCAGAAAAATGTGAATTGCTGAAGTGAAGAAGAAGCACAAGAGGATTGAAAATATTTTAAAGTTAATGATGACTACAAAGGAAGTTTGTGATATGAAAAAGATTGTTGCAAAGAATAAAAGAGAAGGTAGGAAAAAAGGGAAAATTGGATGCTATTTTCAAAAGTAAAACAATGTTCTGGTAAAACAATAGACAGGTAATGTGAGAGGATTACATTGTTTTATTTAATGAATTTACAGGAATAGTGGAGGCTGCAAAGAGAAGAGAGAACGAAAGGTGGATCTGAAAGATTGCAAATTATCAATGGAGAAGGAGACCGTTTTACTGAGATAGACAAGATTCAAATTATCATAACCTAACCAAACCTAACCTAACCAAACCTAATCTAACCAAACCTAACCTAACCTAACCTAACCTAATCTTGCCTAACCTAAACTACTCTAACCAAACACAACCAATTCTAACCTAACCTAACCTGGTTTTAACTTGTGTAAAAACCAGTTTGAATGTAGTTTAAGATGATATAGAAGGCGAGATTAGATGGAAAGAGTTTGGAGAATCATAAAATGTCTGAAGAGAAGAAGAGTAGAAAAATAAATAAGAGAGGTTAGAGTAGAACAAAATAATTAAGGGGAAGAGATTAGAAGCATTAAATTTTGGACATATGAAATCCTGAATGTTTTGATGAAGAGAAAGAGGGAAAATTTCTTTGTTTGGGTGCCATACAAGGAGAAATGTAAATAAAAAGAAAAAGTGTCATCGAGTAGTTGATGAGATTATTCAATTCAGTGTTAGGTACCACAAAATTAGCAAGATTCCTGCTTACCCCTATTTATGAGGGAAAGGAAAATATATAAGGAATTCTGTAATTATAGAGGATTAAGTATTTTGGAGAGTAGAAGGTAAAATTTGTGAAAGAATTTTAGAACAGAAAAATTAAGAACATACATCCGTTTATATGGTAAATAGTTTCTGTGGAATTCCGTTCAAAACCCGTAAAAAAGGGCTCAGGAAAGAGTTTGAGGGCTAATTCCTTTCAAATTCTCCTCAAAAAGGTCCAGGAAAGAGCATGGGAAGAAAAAGTTCTATCTCAAAATCTTCGATATATCGATCTACAAATCAATCAAGTAATCGTCTCCCAGCCGCAAGCACCCCTATATAACAGAATCGGGAAGAGAAATGTGGTCTGGGGATGATCGATGATGTGTGGATGGATGTGTATATTACGTGTTTATCAGAAAACAGGAAAGTCGTTTATGTATTCATAATTTACCTAAAAAAGCATACCACAAAGCCCAGCCAGGGGACCTGAGACGAATATTATAAGGTTATTAAAATTATGTCAAAGCATTTTAAAGGAACAGGAGAACATGCTTTGAAATAGAGAAGAAGGAAAGTTAGTTGTTCCCAGTGGAAGTAGGTTTTAGACAAGGTTATTTTAAATCTTCATGATTTATTTAACACACACACACACATACACTCACACACACACTCACACACACACACACACACACATATATATATATATATATATATATATATATATATATATATATATATATATATATATATATATATATATATATATATATATATATATATATATATATATATATATATATATATATATATATATATATATATATATATATATATATATATATATATATATATATATATATATATATATATATATATATATATATATATATATATATATATATATATATATATATATCAGTATAAGGAGAAACGTGTTTTTTCTCAAAAGACAAGCTCGGCTTTATTAAATGATTTATTTCTTTTTATACGACTATAATATATATATATATATATATATATATATATATATATATATATATATATATATATATATATATATATATATATATATATATATATATATATATATATATATATATATATATATATATATATTATATATATATATCACTAAATAGGTTATTTATGGATAAGGACATATGTATATAAGTATGCGGAGTGTTGATATGTAGCTAACAACTTGAGGGTATTGAGAAACCAACGTTTCAGTGTTTGTAGATGATGTGTTGATTTGGGGATTCAAACGAAAAAAAGTGCATGATTTTTTTTGCATGAGTTTGAACGAGAATGTCAATTT
>SEYY01023638.1:10000-20000 GCA_009176605.1 Armadillidium nasatum
CGTATTTTAATTTTTGAGCTTCACAAAAAACAAAACAAATGTAATATATCAATATTATTTCAAAATCCGCTTCCAGGAAGAGTTATTAACTCTGTCAGTAGGTTCATTCGAGGTTGAACCAAGCGTTTCACGGGCCGACGGCACACATGCGCTTGCTGGCCAGGTCTATCGCGGATGCCGATTTTGATTCCACCAGCAGCAAGCTCGCCGCTGGTGCAATTATTACGTATTAGTAGGCGGAGCTAGGCTCAACAGAGAAACTGCTCAAATTTCTATTCTCCAACTTGGCCTCGAACCCGGGGCTCTCTCTTGCTGGATTAACTGAGCTACGGAGCCGCTTAAAAATAAATAAATAAAATAGTATTGAACCACATACCTTTAAGTCAAAGTCAATCACTTAACCACTGAACCACTCCAGTCTAATATATATTACTATAATTTACTTTATTGTAACAAAATTGTTCGATTCCTTTCAAATGTCAAATTTTCTTTCAAATCAATTCTGCAGTAGTGTCATAACGAATGTCCGAACTGGTAACAGTAATGTTGCAAAAAAAAATTTAAAGCAGAAAAGTCATTACTTATATAAGAAAGTAACTTCACCAAATTATTGTTTTTAATAAGAGAAGAAAAGACATATTATATTTATACGGAAGTAGCTTTTCCAATTTATTTTTTAATAAGAAAAGAAAACCTATTACATAAAAGTTGCTTCTCACATTTATTTTCTATTAAAAAAAAGGACAGTTTACCTATAAGAAAGTAGCTTCATCAGTTTAATCTTTTAATACGGAAAGAAAAACCAATACCAATAAGTTAATTGCTTCACTGATTTCACCATTTTCTAATAAAATCTCGCAATTTTCTATAAAAAAAATAAATAAATAAATAAATAAAAAAAAAAAATTTTCTTATAAGAAAAGTATTGTTTTTTAATAAAGAAATAGAAGAGCAAACTAATTATTCGAAAGTAAATTTTACAATTTTTCCTAATAAGAAACGAAAAGAAAAGGACATTATTTAAAAGAAAGTTGCTACACCATTTTTTTCCCTAATAAGAAAAGAAAAAAAGACATATTATTTAAAAGAAAACTAGCTTCAACATTTCTTTTCCTAATAAGAAAATTATTGAAAACATCTATTGTGAGTGACATTGTGGTCAATATTTCGTGTGAACATTTTTATAATAAGTGTATACCTGTATGTTCTTTTATGTAATAATTCAAAAATAAGCGAGAACAATCTTTTACCAACAATTTCCATTCTAAATCGGAGAAAATATTTCTAGGGAATTAATTCTAGAAGCAAAACTTCAATAAACTGAACAAAATGGAAGACAATTCTTGATTGATCACAAACCAAAATAAAGATGGCTGATATATATATATATATATATATATATATATATATATATATATATATATATATATATATATATATATATATATATATATATATATATATATATATATATATATATATATATTATATATATCACTATTCTTACTCAATCGCTAAATTTATCTTCCTTCCAAAATTGGAAAATTTATCTCACAAAAAAGACGCTTCCATTTAATACGTTTAAAGACATCGTACGTTCGTTTGTAAAGCGTCTTTATATATATATATATATATATATATATTATATATATATATATATATATATATATATATATATATATATATATATATATATATATATATATATATATATATATATATATCTGTAACATACTTTTAGAATTTTAATTACCAATTAAATAACACCCTTGATACCGATTCTATTGTAACTATTTCAAATATTTTTATCGTCATAGTTGTTAAATTTAATTAATACAGGTATGATGGCTGGGGTTTCAAGGAAACAGTAATAACTTATAATAAATTACAGTAATAACTTCTTTTCATGAATTAGGAAAATTTTTTCAGTAGTTCCCTTTGATGTGAAGATGTTGTAACTTAAATAAAAAAAATTTTTATGCACATGAAAATTAAAATCCTAAGAGGTATCGAAAAGAGTAATAATAATAACGATAATAATAATGAAAATAATAATAATAATAATAATAATAATAATAATAATAATAATAATAATAATAATAATAATAATAATAATAATAATAATAATAATAATAATAATAATAATAATAATAATAATAATAATAATAATAATAATAATAATAATAATAATATAATAATAATAATAATAATAATAATAATAATAATAATAATAATAATAATAATAATAACAACTGATAAAAACCATTTGTTAAAAAAAACTTTAAAGCGTTTATTTTTGAACTCTCTCTGTCTGTCTGTCTGTCTGTCTCTCTCTCTCTCTCTCTCTCTCTCTCTCTCTCTCTCTCTCTCTCTATATATATATATATATATATATATATATATATATATATATATATATATATATATATATATATATATATATATATATATATAATAGCCATTACAGGAAAATCCATTATTTTTCTTTGTCGATGAAAAAAAAAAAAAAAAAAAGTAGAAAGTAAACGAAACAATATTGGAAAATAATACGACTCTTTTTTTTCTTTTTTTCTTTTTTTTATTTCTGTTATTTTTTTATTTTATTTTTTATTTCTTGTAAGCATTTTCTAGTTTTATTGAAACATTTTGGTAAAGAGCTGTAAGGATAAGGAGATACGCTTAAAAAAAAAATATATATATAATATATATATATATATATATATATATATATATATATATATATATATATATATATATATATATATATATATATATATATATATATATTATATATATATATATATATATATATATATATATATATATATATATATATATTCAAAAATAATATTATTAATATAAAATAATAATAATATTAATATATAATAATATATAATTAATATATAATAATAATATATAATAATAATAATAATAATAATAATAATAATAATAATAATAATAATAATAATAATAATAATAATAATAATAATAATAATAATAATAATAATAAAATGTAATACGGACTACTATCTTTAATCTTAAAAATTAATTCTCTGTCGGATGATATCAATTACTCAAAACTCACAATTTTCACATAATATTTTTACATTATTGAATATTTGCAGAAATTTCTAATGAATTCCTTTATTTATCTTAACATTTCCTATGTCAGTATTTTCCCTTCATCCAGATAAGCCAAAACCTTTTTATTAGTTCTCATTCAGTTTCTTAATTGATTTCCTTGGGATTGTTGTTTATATTACTTAAAGGTTTTAGGGAATTTTTTTCTGGGATTAATTGGGTTCTAAGTGCCTAAATTTTGGATTTCTAATCGGGTATTCCCTAATAGTTTCTGTCCTAAAAATGTCCTAAGGATTCGTTGAGACAAGTGGGAAAAATATCGCAACAAATTTTTTAATGTTATTTTCTTATTAGAAAATAAATCGGTGAAGCGACTTTCTTATACTTAACATGTCTTTTTTTTTCTATTGAAAATTTTGCTGTGACATTTTTGCCACTTGTCCCAACGATTCGTTAGGATATTTTTTGTAGGAAATTCCATCAGAATCTATTGGAACGCAAAATAAAGCTTATGGCATTGACCGGAAAATTTTCCTCAAAGAAAAAATGATTGTTGGAAACTTGATCAATACCGATCGGAAACTTTCATTTAGGAAAAAATTTCCTTTGAGTTCTATTACTAAGTTGCATATTTCCCACTGGAACTGCAAGATCCCGAAAAATTCCTAGCGGACATTTTTTGCTGGAAATCAACTCTCTCTTACCGGATCTTTCCATAATAAGAGAATTATTATCTGGAAAATATTTAGCAACCCTGAATAAATAACTGAACCCCGTTTCAGTCTCTGTACTCGTAAAAGTCTTATTGCTGACTTTATTAACTACATCATCAGTGTTCATCAGTAGAAAGAAAGTTTTTTAATTTTAAAATATGAACTTTTTTTTTTTTTTTTTTTTTTTTTTTTTTTTTTTTTAAATCTGAAATTATTTTTCTTGTTTTCTCCATATTTTTATTCTAAAGAACATTTCCCCACAAGGTTACTATTTTAACAGCCATTCTATCACAGTATCATCTTTCATCTTTAACATTTTAACCAGCATGACAACCACACCTGAAGTTTTCTCACATTCGTCTTCTTTATAGCATACTAGTTTGTGATTTTCTTCTTTGCAACTTGTCTTTTCCCTTTTTCATTCCTTCCTTTCCAATTTATTATTCAACGTTTTACTTCTTTCTTTCTCTTCTACTCTTTCAAAACTTAACAACTTTCTAAAACTCTTTCTTAGCTATTCCCTTATTATCGTAAATTTTATTATCGTAAACCCCATTTCCACTTAAAGTCAACAATAAATAGAACTTCCTCCCCTTTTTTACGTGATTTGCATAGCACTTTTCATTCGAATTCTCCTGTTTTTGTATTTCTTCCTCGTATATTTTAACTCAAACTTTTCATTTGAATTTCATTCTGATGGTTTTACATTTCTTTGAATTTAATTTAGAGAGGCCTCTTGTATTCCGGGGAAAACTGATTCACAAAAACTACTATCTTATATAGAGAGAATTCAGTCGGCTGGATTTCAGAAGATTTCTAATACCTTTATGAAAGCAATCAATTCTCTATAACATTCATTTGCTTTCTATATACATTTATGAAATCATTCAATTCTCTAACAGTCGTCTGCTTTCTTATACCTTTATGAAATCATTCATTTATATAATATTCATTAACTTTCTATATTCATTTAGGAAATCATTTCAATTCTCTAACATTCGTCGGCTTTCTTATACCTTTATGAAAACATTCATTTATCTAATATTCATTAGCTTTCTAAATACATTTATGAAATGATTTCATTTCTCTTGCATTCGTCTGCTTTCTTATATTTTATGAAAACATTCATTTATCTAACATTCATTAACTTTCTATATTCATTTATGAAATCATTTCAATTCTCTAATATTCGTCTGCTTTCTTATACTTTTATGAAAACTTTCATTTATCTAACATTCATTAACTTTCTACATATATTTATGAAATCATTCAATTCTGCAATATTTGTAACCTTTAATTCATGGCCTTTGACAGCATTCATTTCTCTAATATTCGTCAGCTTTCATATACATCTATAAAAACATTTATTAGCTTTCTTGCACTTCTATGAAAGCATTCACTTACATAGTATAATATTTTAATATAATACAATATAATATAATATTTCTTATAAATTTTTATGACCTTAGGTTAGGTTAGGTTAGGTTAGGTTAGGCTAGATTAGGTTAGGTTAGGTTAAGTTAGGTTAGGTTAGATTAGGTTAGGCTAGGTTAGATTAGGTTGCAATTTTCTACACTGCCTCACAACATGGCTTTTTTAAACTCATTTCTTTCTTCCACTCAAATCTTTCCACCTAATTGCCAGTGTCCTTACATATCTATATATATACACACACAAATACACATACAAGAATGTATGTGAAGAAAGTAAGAATTTTATAAATTAACTATTTCTGAATAAAACATTTTATTATCATAAGGAATTGAAAACATTTTAGTAGTAAGAAATAGTAGCAGTATTAGTATTTGTAATAGTACCAAGAATAGCAATTTTAAGTAATATTAAAAGTAATTAAGAATAAAAGTAACAGTAATTAATTATTTATAGAATTAACAATAGTAAACAATAGCAAATATAACAGTAAGTAATAATAATTAATTATTAATAGTAATCGTTCTAGCAACATTAATTGTAAGTAATTTTAATTAATAATTAATCGTAATTAATAGTTACAGCTATAGCAGTTAACAGTAATATTAAAGCAACTGTAACAGTAATTATTATTACTATTTATACTATTATTATTATTATTATTATTATTATTATTATTATTATTATTATTTTATTTTTATAATTATTATTATTAACGAAATTTTAATTAAAATAATTTGGGTTTGAATTGCAAATTAAAAAAAATGATATATAATATATATATATATATATATATATATATATATATATATATAATATATATATATATATATATATATATATATATATATATATATATATATATATGGATTTAAGTAGCATGTTTAAAGAGAAGATATTACTTGGCACTCACCAATGACCTGACACTAATTAACTTGACCTTTCCTCCTCCTTTCCCTCCATCTCCAAACTCCTTAAACGCCCACATGACCTCTCTGCTTTTAAGTGATAAATTTGAGCGCCCTCCTTCAAGCCCTCAGGGATCGATCATGTGACCAAAATGTAGAGACTTTAAAAATATTTTATTGAGACTTTTTATTAAATAGTTCATGGCCTTAATGCCGTTATATATATATATATATATATATATATATATATATATATATATATATATATATATATATATATATATATATATATATATATATATATATATATATATATATATATATATATATATATATATATATATATATATATAATATATATATATATATATATATATATATATATATATATATATATATATATATATATATATATATATATATATATATATATATATTATATATATATATATATATATATATATATATATATATATATATATATATATATATATATATATATATATATATATATATATATATATATATATATATATATATATATATATATATATATATATATATATATATATATATATATATATATATATATATATATATATATATATATATATATATATATATATATATATATATATATATATATATATATATATATATATATATATATATATATATATATATATATATATATATATATATATATATATATATATATATATATATATATATATATATATATATATATAGTATATATATATATATATATATATATATATATATATATATATATATATATATATATATATATATATATATATATATATATATGCTTACAGCTCTCTTGAATGACTGTAAAGGTAAGACGCAGATAAGTAATTAAACTGTCTATTTCTGCGATAGCAAATGAGAAGATAATCATTATAGAGGAAGGTACTCTACATCATTCAATTTGACTTAGAACTATCTTCAAACTACTAAGAATAATATGGTCTCATTCTTTGAATCATCTTTTGATACAAGTTAATTGAATCATTGTGAGACAACAGATCGTTACTTTATCTTCCGTCATAGTTCGTTACATCTTCTTGGGAGAGGAGTTCGTTACTTTATCCTCCGTCATAGTACTTTACATCATCATGGGAGAGGAGCTCGTTACTTCGACATGTGTCATAGCTCGTTACATCATCATTGGAAAGGAGATCGTTACTTTGTCCTGCGTTATAGCCTCGTTACATTATCTTGTTAAAGAAGCTCGTTACATCTATTTGTGTCAATAACTCAATAATAACACTCATTACATCTTTTTTGCTATTTTGGTACCTCGACTTTTGACAGTAATAGCGTTAGTATTACAAGTATACATATATATATATATATATATATATATATATATATATATATATATATATATATATATATATATATATATATATATATATATATATATATATATATATATATATATATATATATATATATATATATATATATATATATATAGATATAGAGAGAGAGAGAGAGAGAGAGAGAGAGAGAGAGAGAGAGAGATGACGGTCAACTAGTCCCCGCAAGCGAGGGAGCTGTGGTTCGATTCTCGGATTGAATACTATATATATATATATATATATATATATATATATATATATATATATATATATATATATATATATATATATATATATATATATATATATATATAAGCACGAAATCTAAATCGAATAATTATTAAGCTTTTTCTTGTATTAATGTGATTATTACAAATTTTTTATTAATGTTATTACACAATATATAAAGTTGTGATATATATTTTGCTTTTCTTATTAAATAAGATTATTATTATTATACACAAGAAAAATGTTTAATTTTTCTTTTATTATTATTATTATTAGTAGTAGTAGTAGTAGAATTAGTATTATCAATACTATTATTTTTATACTTTCTATTATTATTTCTGAGAAGAGGACGGCCACGATATTATTATTAAGATTATTATTGAATTTAGTAGAATAGGACATACTTTTAAACTTTCAACCTGTAAATGTACCATTCACTGAATAAAGCTAAATGAATGAATGAATGAATGAATGAATTATTATTATTATTATTATTATTATTATTATTATTATTATTATTATTATTATTATTATTATTATTATTATTATTATTATTATTATTATTATTATTATTATTATTATTATTATTATTATTATTATTATTATTATTATTATTTATTATTATTATTATTATTATTATTTATTATTATTATTATTATTATTATTATTATTATTATTATTATTATTATTATTATTATTATTATTATTATTATTATTATTATTATTATTATTATTACCGTTGCGAGTCATTAATATAAAGAAAAATTACAATGTTTCGGTAATATATATATATATATATATATATATATATATATTATATATATATATATATATATATATATATATATATATATATATATATATATATATATATATATATATATATATATATATATATATATATATATATATATATATATATATACTATATAGGTGGGCTAAGGTCATAAAAGAGTTAGACGGGGTTGAGGGAGGTTGAATAGTTCCGGATTCGTCAAAGGTAGAGTTGGAGGCAAAAGATTGAGCGAAGGATTAAAGCTTTAATAGAAGGTAAAACGGAAGTTGTGATGAACAAAGAAAAAACACCTAAAATGACGATTTCGACGAAAGGAGAAGAAGAAAGAATGTGTTCTATTTTCAGGTTTAAACAGAAGAATTTTTTATTGTCAGCAGAATTAGGAGATAACAAGCAGAACAAATAAATTTAGTTGTAGAATTGTAAGAGTGCTTAATTAAGCCATAAAATAGAGAATTCAGAAGAATACAAATTAGAAACACGAGATCAAATAATCGTTGCGCAAATATGCGCAACATTCGCCTTTGGCTGAGAAATTAAGGATAGAGACAGTTAGAGGTAACAGAATAATGTTTGCGGTCAGCGTTCCCAAGCACCAGAGTTTCGGTTTATTAGAGAACAAGAGAGGTGGTGTCCGACAAACTGGAAATTAGGAAAAAGACCGCGAATGTTGCAGAAATTAATGAAAAAAAAAGACCGTGCACCTGGGTAAGTCGGACCCCATCCTCATCATCCCCATCATCGGAGGCCGCTAACTCCCAAGTGATGATGGGGTGAGGGGTGGATGAAGAACATTCTTTGGATGCAGCAACATCAAACATCTCGGAGGAAGCTTTATCTTTCTCCATTATTGTTTGCTTAAAAATATAATGTATTAGCAAGTTCTTGTAAATTTGTAGGAATATTTGAAGAAATGGAATGAAGAGGTAACAGGAATCCAAAATATGAGACGAGGGTACTATAGATAAGTCATTAATCTAAGAAAAATTACAATTGCGTTTTATGCTTTTTATTTAATAATATATATATATATATATATATAATATATATATATATATATATATATATATATATATATATATATATATATATATATATATATATATATATATATATATATATATATATATATATATAATATATATATATATATATATATATACATATATATATACAGCTGCCTCCCTATTAGCGGCGATGGATTTAACGGCAGACCCTTGCGAGAACTTCTTTCAGTACGCTTGTGGTACTTGGAACAAGAGACATATCATTCCAGAAGACCGTTCCTCTATTTCCACATTTGAGGTTATGAGTGATCAGCTGCAACTCATTCTAAGAGGTATGGGGGTTATTTTCTTACCGTATATATATACATACATATATATATATATATATATATATATATATATATATATATATATATATATATATATATATATATATATATATATATAT
>SEYY01023640.1:0-5000 GCA_009176605.1 Armadillidium nasatum
CCGAAACGTTATGAATTAGGATCCATAAGTATGTATTTAGTTTGTAATACATAAATATGTATGTTATATTTTTTAGGCATTATTGTAAAGTTGTCAGAATAAAATTTAAAAAATAAATTTTTGGAATAAATTAATAAAATAGTTAGCGTAAAGGTTTTGTTTTCATTTTTCTTCCATAGAAAACGGCTTCTTTTTATATTTTAGGGTAATTATTTTAATTATGTAGAATAATAAAAGTTGTATTAATTTATGTTCTTTTCTTATTGAAGAGTTTTATCCTTAACATTGTTTTACAGTAAATCTTCACATACACCCTATTCATACATATACGATACACTTAACACATACATACACACACACACACACACAACACAATATATATATATAAACACACAATATATTAATATATATATATATATATATATATATAATATATATATATATATAAAATATTATATATATATATATATATATATATATATATTATAATATATATATATATATATATATATATATATATATATATTATATTATTATTATTATATTTTTTTTTTTTTTTTTTTTTTTTTTATATTATATATATATATACGGTAATATATACATATATACTAATATATATAACCTATACTATTAGAAAAAGGATAGTAATCTATTAATATATATATAAAGTATATACACCCCAAATAATATAATATATATATAATATATATATAATATTATATATATATATATATATAAATACTATAATGTTTTCAACTAAAAAATAGGTTTGGATAAATGAAAATAAAATTTTGAAAAAAATATGATATTAACAACAGTTTAAGGCTTTTTGAAAAGCATTAAGATAAAAATTACTCCATTTTTTTGAAAATTTTACTCCTAAAATAATTAAAATAAAAGAAAATTCTGAAAATAAATTTAATAAAATTTTGTTTCCTCTTTTATCTTGCATTCATTTTGCCCCACCCAATATATAACGAAGGAATAATGGAATTAAAACAATTTTCTTATATTTTGCTTGGTTTAATCCAGCATTAATAAGTATAGTTTGTAATTAACCCCGACAGGTAAATCCTGATTTTCTCTGATTATTTGTCGGGACCGGGGCCCCGGTCGGTCCACATAAGCTGTTCACTATGTGATTGAATCAAATGAAGACTCAAAATCTTTACCTATCGCAAAGCTAATTATTTGACAGTAAATCTAATTAACTAAAAGGAACAAAGTTTGCGAAAAGTTATAAAGGTATCGAAAAAAAAACTGTAGGCATCCGAAAAACCTACAGGTATCCCAAAAAATCTGTAGGTATCCGAAAAACCTACAGGTATCCCAAAAAATCTGTAGGTATCCGAAAACCTACAGGTATAAAAAAATCTGTAGGCGTCCGAAAAACCTACAGGTATCCTAAAAATCTGTAGGTATCCGAAAAACCTACAAGTATCTCAAAAAATCTGTAGGTATCCGAAAACCTACAGGTATAAAAAAAATCTGTAGGTATCCGAAAAACCTACAGGTATCCTAAAAATCTGTAGGTACGGACACTGCTAATGCACGAATCACTGAAATTGCTACTGATTACATCAACAAATTTAAATGAATCGGAATTACCAGAATTAAAGAAATTGCTTGACATTGATAGCTCGATATTAGTTATGGGTATTTTATTTTCCGAAAGTGTTTAATAATATATTAAATAATAATATATAACATTTTTAAATGTTGCTTTTCCTGTATTAGAGAGGAAGTTCTTAAGGTAGTTAGAAATAACCACAAATATTTATCAAGGGAAGCATTTAACTCAGAATTTTGGCTCAGTTATTTATGGTAAATGTTATTCAATTGTTCAACATTAAAGTATATAGATAGCAACCAAATTGCTTGCAGAATTATATATATATATATATATATATATATATATATATATAATATATATATATATATATTATATAATATATATTTATATATATATTATATATTATATATATATATATATATATATCTATATATATATATATATATTAAATATTAAAAATTTTTTATTTAAAACACACACACACACACACACACACACACATATATATATATAATATATATATATATATATATATATATTATATATATATATATATATATATATATATATATATATATATAATATATATATATTCTGTCAAGACAGCGAGTGAAATATATCAAATTTTACTTTTGAAACAACTTTTTCATCTTTTTATCCTTTGCTGAAAATTTTTACAGGATTTCATGTTTTTATTTATTTAAAAAGATATAATAGGAAGAAAAAGGAGGCATTTCTTCTTATATTTTTCTGGATGATGACAGATGGATGATTCAGTTTTCTTTCTTAACCTTTCGGCACTTAAGTTTGCCATATTAGCTTTTATCTGATATCATCTAACACGCACACATATATATATATATAGTATATATATATATATATATATATATATATATATATATATATATATATATATATATATATATATATATATATATATATATATATATATATATATATATAGGTATATATATATATATATATATATATATATATATATATATATATATATAATTGTGTGTGTGTGTGTGTGTGTACAAGAATTATCATATAAACCGGTTTCGAAATACAGTATTCTTTTAATAGTGATCGAAAGATATATAGTAGAATAAATTTTTAATACAAGAGATCAAAAAAAAGATACTTGATATTCCCCATAATTGGGTACGATATGCATTTTGATATCCTTGTATAAAATTTCTTTATCTATAATGGTTTTCGAAGATAAATGCACTTTTACTCTTTTTCATAAAACTTTAGATTGAATCAATCTGGCGTACATTTTTAAGTTTTTTTAGGTTAGGTTAGGTTAGTAGTAAAAGTATACATGTTGTACTTGAATAATAAGGAAATTTATTCATAACGATATTAAAGGATATCGCTAATTTTTATTTAATTTATATTTTATGATTATATATATATATATATATATATATATATATATATATATATATATATTATATATATATATATATATATTATATATATATATATATATTATTATATATATATAGATATATATATATATATATATATATATATATATATATATATATATATATAATATATATATATTATATATAAATATAACTATATATATATTATATGACTATATATATATATATATATATATATATATATATATATATATATATATATATATATCTACTATCCTTCATGGTTGACATAAAAGCATTTTATGAGATTTTCTCACATATTATAGAAAAATTATAAAAATTTTATTACACATGCACACATACACACATGCAAACACATTAATATACACACATATATAATAAACAATATAATATATATATAAATATTATATATATATATATATATATATATAATATATATATATATATATATATATATATATATATATATATATATATATATATATATATATATATATATATATATATATATATATATATATATATATATATATATATATATATATAATATATATATAATATATATATATACTATATATATATATATATAATAAATATATATATATAATAATATAGTATATATATATATATATATATATATATATATATATATATATATATATATATATATATAATACTTTATTAGGAGCTATACTCCTCCTTCAATCCTTCTCCAACTCATTTATGCCTAAAATTGTAATTTCTTCTAAAAATGTCATTTCTGCTCTCTCAGAGTTTAATACTAAGAAGGCATATGGTTCCGATGCTATTTCTCCTCTGGTTCTCAAAACTTGTACTTCCGAGCTTGCATCCTGCCTTGGTAAACTATTTCGTCTCTGTCTCTCTTATTCAACCTTCCTTTCTTGCTGGAAACGTGCGCTTATTCAGTCTGTGCCGAAGAAAGGGGACCCCTCTCAATCTTCCAACTACTGTTCCATGTCTTTTATCTTCGTTCTTTCTAAAGTTTTCGAATCTATCCTTAAGAGGTAAGATTTGGAACTTCTCAATTCTTAATCTTATCTCTGATCGCCAGTAGTGGCTTTCACTCTACTGGTGATCTATCTCCCCTTCTCTCTGACTCTTGGTCTTCCGCTCTTCGTCAATTCGGGGAATCTTTTGCTGTCGATCTAGACATATCGAAAGCTTTCGATTGAGTCTGGCACAAGCTTCGATTTTCTAAACTTCCCTCTTTCAATATATCTTTCTCTCTGTAATCTTTCTCTAATTTCCTTTCTGGTCATTCTATTGCAGCCAGTTGTCGACGGCCACCGTTCTTCCTTTAAATCTATTAATAGTGCTGTTCCTCAGGGTTCTGTTCTATTTCCAACACTTCTTCTGCTTTTCATTAATTACCTTCTCTCTATTCCCTCATCTCCTATCCACTCCTATGCTGATGACTCCACCTTTTAATTACTCCTTCCAGTTTGAAAGACGTCCAACTCCCAAACAGCAGTTGATAGACTCGAGAAGGTAGCCTTAAAGCAACTAACCTCTGATCTTTCACGTATTTCAAATTGGGGCAGAGAAAACATGGTTGCTTTCAATACCTCAAAAAACTCAGCTCCTCCATCTCTCCACTTGACACAATCTTCCACACAACTATGATGTCTTCTTCGAAAACACCCAACTCAAACCTTCATCTTTTCTTAATATTCTTGGAGCATTTCCTTTTCTCGTGATCTTTCTTGGAAAGATCACAGTACTTCTCTTTCTAAATAACCTTCTAAGAAGTTGGGTATTCTGAGCCGCCTTCATAATTACTTCAGGCTACCTCAGTTGCTTCCTCTTTGTAAGGGTGTTGTTCACTTCTGTGAGGAATATGCTTCACACATCTGGGGTGATTCTACTCGTACAGCTCTCTTTTAGATGATGGATTCCAGGGCTTTTCATCTCATCAACTCGCTGCTCTTACTAACTCTTTCCAATCTCTTTCTGTCCGTCGAATTATTGCGTCACTCTCCTTATTCTAA
>SEYY01023640.1:15000-17500 GCA_009176605.1 Armadillidium nasatum
TCGTTAGGATAATTTTTGCAGAGTAATAATCCAAGGATAGTTTTTAAAAAGCAAATCAGGAGTGTAGAAATATAGTAAAACAGTAGCATGAAAGTATCTAAACTGTCTCCTAAGCGATGATATTTGCTTTTTCATGAAGAATTTACAGGAAATAAGTTAAAAAGTAGCAATTAGACTGTGACTAAAAGAAATCACAGGAAGAGAATCGTTAAATGATAACGAAATGTCTAAAAAAACTTTGTAACACATGCAAAAAATCGCGTTCGTCTCATTTGGGATTAACGTTTAACGATTGACGATAACGTTTTTATGGAGAAAAATTCGAAAGCAAATTTACTATCCTTTTCGCCAACAATTTGGAAAGCCACTGGCAAGCTTGAAAGTCTTGAGATTAATCAAATTGTGATTTCTAAAAGTGAATGAAAAGATAAAATGTATACAAGTTTTTGAGGCTAAATATATATATATCACAATCTTAAAGATTGCTGGTTCGAGTCCAATAGCAGACATTAATTTTCTGAATGAAAATAGTCTGGGAGAGTTATAGCACAATAAAAAATGTATGATATAACTTTCTGCGAGTGGGGGATTCAACCTTTGACCTCGTTGCCATTTGCTTGAGTTGTGGTCGGGGAGGTCCTTTGGAATTGAAGTCATGACTGTAGATCATGAGCAGTTCCAATGCGATTTTCTTTTGAGCCGTCATAGCCTAGTGGTCAAAGCGCAATACTTACCATTTTAAAGGTTGCTGGTTCGAATGCAATAGCAAGCATTAATTTTCTGTTTGAAAATAGTCTGTGAGAATAATAGCAGACTCTAAGATGAATGATACATATATATATATATATATATATATATATATATATATATATATATATATATATATATATATATATATATATATATATATATATATATATATATATATATATATATATATATATATATATATATTTCATCTACTCTCAGAAGGACTGGCATCTTCTTTCATTTGGCCTCCAGACTCTTTCTCCTGGAGGTGAAGTATTTTCCATAGGATTGAAGTTTAGTTCCCAGATCTTTAAACTTAACTTCTATCAATATTTCCTAAATTTTGCAACCTTGCTACATGACTTGAAAATACTACCATTCAATGATAAGTTCAAAGATTGTGCTTGTACAGTATTTTTTGGGGTCAAAAAGTTTACTATATTTTTGACAGTAAAAGCTTTTTTTTCAGTATTCACACTCGGTGAGTTAAAAATTTGCTCATCTTATGATAATTATAGTGTGTATGTCGACAGGACAAGGTGAGAAGAATTGTGTTTTTTAAGTAAAACAAAATACTTTAATAAAATGCAACTCATCTGTCGGATACATAAAATTTTTATTGGAAAGTGACATTTTCAAACGTATTTTACAAATAGAAGACAATTTTAATAATTATCTTAAGACCTTTATTAAGCAAAATTTATGTATACTGGATTCACTTTTTGTATTTGTTCCATTCCACGTATAATTATACTGGTTACCTAAAACTCATAAACCAGAACTTCCTTTTAGACCAATACTTTTAGCGATCAGTTTATCTTCATTTAAAGTTGCAAAATTTGTATTAGCCTTCAAAGGATCTGTTTGAATAGCTGTTCTCTTGAATTTAAAGCAATAATTTATAAAAGAAATGTTAACGATTGTTATGTATTTATTCGGAACCAACATCGAGCTTCATTATTTTTAAATTTCCTTAGTATCAAGCACCCTAATATTATGCATACAGTGGAACAGATCCCTACAATTTCTAGATATTTTGACTAATTTTCCTGTGCTTATCCTAAGAATTCCTTAACTTTATTGTTCAGGAAACTTTCTACTACCATGTTGACCCTAAATTTTTTTTTAGTTTTCTTCCTACTAAATACAAACTCTTGATTCATCTTTGTTGAATCTTTTAAACACTGCTCTACCTGGAACAATATTCATCTGAAACTTCAACATCTTATTCAATTTGCTAACTTAAATGTATTTCCACGGTACTGCCTACCAACGTAAATAATATTGTAGAAAATTACTTCAGCCTTAAGCTTCCATTTTCTGATGTTCCCAAACAGGTGATGCACCTTAAAGTTCCATTTGGTCCCAGCACAACAAAGTTAATTAACGTAGTCTCAGTTATCTAAATCATATTCTTCAGTACAATTCACATTTACTTCATTAATACATTTAGAATCTCCAACCTATTCAGATTTAAAAGATACGTTCCTCAGCATTTAAAGTCTTTAATTTTATTTATTTATAAGTACACGGGATGCTATGCCCGTTACGTAGACTAGATTGGTTTACAAGTCAAAGTGATTATCTCTAAGCACTTGCTCTTGTCGTATACAATCGGTCTACTATTTACATCACAAGAGTATTCACCAGTCCGGAAACAAGCTTCAAACTCTGACCACCGTATCCTAAAAGAAAACTTTAGCATCTTGACTTCTTCTAGTAACTCCCTCGTCATACCACACAGTCTCAG
>SEYY01023640.1:22500-30000 GCA_009176605.1 Armadillidium nasatum
TATATATATATATATATATATATATATTATATAATATATATATATATATATATATATATATATATATATATATATATATATTAATTAGTACTACATGTAGACACATAATATTCTTACGACGAATCATGTTAGATTACATTAGATTAGATAAGATGATAATATTTAAATAATTCATAATTTATAATGAATTTATTACTAATTAATTATTTCCATTTATCTCCACCTATGGAGATTAATATCATTGTAATAAAATTTTATTATCAGCTTATTAAATATGTAAGATGATACTTCCTAAGTTATATATATATATATATATATATATATATATATATATATATATATATATATATATATATATATATATATATATATATATATATATATATATATATATATATATATATATATATATATATATATATATATATGTATTGAATCAATACCGAAAGAAGGCAATCTTTCTAAGCAATTTACTAAAATCTATTAATATTCAAAACTGTTCTTTCATTAATTAAATCTTCTCTAAATGAAGTGTATGGAAACATCCTTTTTCTCCTGACTTTATCAATGGTCGTTATTATGGTTTTCGTAAGGAAAAGAGGGAAAAAAATTAGAAAAAGAATGAAAGTTGCTTTTAACTTTTGACCTTGTGGCAGTCTCTGTCGAAAGGTTCTAGTACAACAGCAAAGTGTTCATCTAATTGCCGGAGGGGATCTTTTATTTTTTATTTGATCTGATTATGTTCTGTTCATTCTTCGATCTTAGAATGAACATTAGAATTATGTTCTGTTCATTCTTAGGTCTGAGAACTCTTCAGTTCGCATATTTCACCTATTCGATTCAACTTGGCATATTATACATTTTAAATGACAAATTTATGTCTGTCGTTAATATGTATTATCTTTTTCATTTTCTTTATAGTTTCTGGTTTATGTAGTGGTCCTTTACATTAAGTGACATATATATATATATATATATATATATATATATATATATATATATATATATATATATATATATATATATATATATATATATATATATATATATATATATATATATATATATATATATATATATATATATATATAGGTGCCAGATTTAGCTACTTTTCGAAAAAATCTGGCAACTTGTCCCTAACGGTCTTGTCTGCATTTGCGCGCAATCCTGCATTCTCAGGGATCTTCCTAACATTTTCTTTGTCGGTTTAAGGACCCCCGGACCCCCATATTCGAGCCAATTCTAGCCGGACTGAACCGCAAAGAAAATGGTGAGGAAAGAGAGTGAGGTGAACGCTGTGATTTTGCAAACTCAGGCAACTTCCTGATACCATTTTGGGGGGTTCACAGGGGCCCACGCTGGGGCCCCTTCCCCAGACTTGAGGCCAATTTCAATGGGTTGAACCCCCCAAAAATGGTGTCAGGAAAGAGCGTGAGGTCAATTTGAGCGGAGTGATTTGCATTGCAAATCAAAATCCCGTTTTGGCTTAGGTTGCCAGATTTTTTGAAAAGTAGCTAAATCTGGCACCCCGAAAGCGCCCCTTACTATATATATATATATATATATAATATATATATATATATATATATATATATATATATATATATATATATATATATATATATATATATATATATATATATATATATATATATATATATATATATATATATATATATATATATATATATATATATATATATATATATATATATATATATATATAATATATATATATATATATATATATATATATATATATATATATATATATATATATATATTATACACACAACCTTTTCCACAATTGTGGGGTGGTGTCTACCATAAACCATAATCATTCTAATACTTATAGACTTGCTACTCTTTTCCATTCACTTCTATCCTCCGTCAACCACACACCCTCATCCGAGCTCAACCCTCTATCCCTGAATAACTCCTTGACCGCGCTCGTCCAACCTCCTTTCGGTCTCTCCCTACCTCTCATATCCGAAACGAACACCTTTTTTGCCTATATCTCTCCATTCATCCTACAAACATGTTCAAACCACCTCAGCATTCTCTGTTCAGCTCTCCCAACCAAACTCCTTCTCCAACTATATATCTCCCTTATTCTAAGATTCTTGACTCTCTCCCTTCTACTTATACCACATACTGCTCTCATACCCTTCATTTCGAAGACTTAACCTTTTTTCTTTTCCTCGCCTTCAACCTCCAAACCTCGCTACCATACATAACTACAGGTACACAGCAACCCTCAAACATTTTCAACTTCACCTCTCTGGACAACCTTCCCCTGTTCCAATACGCCTGAAACCCCCTAGTACTTTCTCCCCTTCTCTTATTCTTTGCCCTATTTCTTCGTCCACACTACCATCTTCCCCCAATAAAATTCACCCCTGGGATTTTAAATGAGCTGACCCACTCCAATCTCTCCCCCCCTACTTTAATCTACTTTATACCACCCCCACTTATACCCATTCCCTCCCCTCCCTCCCCATTTTTCATCTATAATATTTTACTCTTAAGCCCAACTCGACACAACCTTTTACAAATATCTTCACCAAAACCTTCAAATCCTCTTGTGACTCCGCCAGAAGGACAACATCATCTGCATACAATAACACATTCGCTTCCCATACTTCCTGTTGTTCTCTTATTTTCACCCCTCTACCTTCTCTAACCATCATTCCCAACAAATAATTTAAGCAACCCCGGAGATATTACACAACCCTGCCTCCCCCCATTATTTATTTCTTTCTATTTACTCTTTATATATATATATATATATATATATATATATATATATATATATATATATATATATATATATATATATATATATATATATATATATATATATATATATATATATACTTTCCGAGCGTATATTTCAATGCCTTGAGAGGTCAATTATCATAGCATTACAATGTTCATGAAAGAACTTCACCTTAAGCTCTAGGTTCTTTTACATTTAATTATAAAGCAGAATCAGGAAGTAAACATACACACATATACACGTGTATATATATATATATATTATATATATATATATATATATATATATATATATATATATATATATATATATATATATATATATATATATATATATATATATATATATATATATATATATATATATATATATATATTATATATATATATATATATATATATATATATATATTATATATATATATATATATATATATATTGCCGTTTACCGTGGCTCAAACGGTAAAGGGATTGACTCACGTGCTTGAGAGGCGCCGGTTCGATCCCACTTTGGAATCCTACGTATATACTACCTAGAAAAGTTCCTCTCCTAGAATAGGGCAATGCCCGTGAGATGTTAACTTTTAATAAATATATATATATATATATATATATATATATATATATATATATATATATATATATATATATATATATATATATATATATATATATATATATATATATATATATATAGGCCAGAGGACTGCTGAATTCTACTTGAGTTGGGGAAATGCAAGAGCTGAACCAAATTAAGGGCCGACATGTCTTGATGAGAGACATATGGAAGTATTCAAGTTAATGAAAGTTAGAAAATTAGATAAAGGAAGTGTATTCTAAAATTCACCAGTGGAATGCATGTAAGATATATTAGTTAAGTCCGGGGTCAGAGAGAAAGACTGAGAAAAGATGTGAATGAATGATCCGCCCTAAAAGTCCATCTCATATATTTTCAAATGGAGAGTATGGTGGTGCTATACCCAAATCGTCGACAGGAAAAATCGTCGACAGGTCAAACCGTCGACACTTTTGACAAAAATCTGTCTATCGTTTTGCATTCAGTTATATATTGTCTACGATTTGGCAATACTCTAAAAAAATTGTGTCGACCGTTTTCCTCTTCAGTTGAATGTGTCTACGATTTAGACTGCATGAGCAATATCGTATTTCTATTATATTGATATCGATAATTATATCGATAATCGATATTGATAATTATATCGATAATCGATATCGATAATTATATCGATAATATTTTCGATTATTTTTTAACTTTAGAAATTTTCACATATCGATATATGGTGTCTACGATTTGGCCGACTTGTAAAAAATGTCTACGGTTTGGACGAGTTATAAAAAAAAGTTGTCGGCCCTTTGACCTTATCAAAAAAATTGTCGACGTTTTGGACAAGTGAGAAAATTTTGTTTTTGGCTTGTCGACGGTTTAACCTGTCGACGATTTTTCCTGTCTACGATTTGGGGTAATCCCCAGTATGGTAGAGAAGTACTCGTTGTAATAGTGAAAATTTTTGAAATGAGAGTGACGCAGCAATTCAACGGAAAGATACTGTCTGTATTGAAATAGGCAGAATGAAAAAGTTGATGAGACGAAAAACCACATACTAGAACTTTAATTCACATGGAACCACTCTAGATGTATGAAGGGTTACTCTTTCAATAGCGAACGACACACCCAAGAAAAACCAAATAGGGTGATATGAAGAAATTTCTAATTCCCTCAGAACTTCTTGGAGAGCTTGTTTAGAATGAGAAATGTGATTCTTTAAAAAAAGATAAAAAAATAAGAAAAGAGAGAGAGAGAGAGAGAGAGAGAGAGAGAGAGAGAGAGAGAGAGAGAGAGAGAGAGAGAGAGAGAGAGAGAGAGAGAGAGAGAGAGAGAGAGAGAGAGAGAGAGAGAGAGAGAGAGAGAGAGAGAGAGAGAGAGAGAGAATATGAATGACAGAAGAAAGTTTTAATTCTGTCCTTTCGAAGAAAAATGCTTTAGTGGCGGGAAAGAGTATTTTGAGAAGTGCATTCAGACTTTACCAGTAGAATACATGTAAGATTGAGCATAGTGGTTCAGTCTGTTGTCAAAGAGTTTGACAGATATAGGATGAGACAGTGTAGAAAAGTGTAGAGCACAATCACTCTCAATGGAGGAGGTATGCTACCGGAGAGTTCAGAAGAGCAGTGTTCATTGTAATAGCGATGTTTTAGAGAGAGTGTGACGCAACAGTTTGACGGGCAAAAAGAAATTGGAGAGAATTAGTGAAATCGGGAGAATTGATAATACGAAAACCCTAGACTCCACCTTATCAAGGAAAGCTTTATGAGTGATACCACCCCAGATGTGTGAGGTGTACTTCATTCAGGGATGAATAACACCCCTATAAAGAGAAATCAACTAGGTTGCGCAAAAAGATAACGAAGGCGCCTCAGGTCACCCAACCTCTTGGAAGATTGTTTAGAAAGAGAAGTAATGTGATCCTTCCAAGAAAGATAGCGAGAAAAAGAAACACCGAGAATATTAAGGAGAGATGAAGGCTTGAGTTGTGTGTTTTCGAAGAATATTTCATAGTTGGGCTGAAGGTTGTATGTCAAGTAGAGATGGAGGAACTGATTTTTTGAGGCAGTGAAAACTATCATGTTTTCTCTTCCACAATTTAATATATATATATATATATATATATATATATATATATATATATATATATATATATATATATATATATATATATATATATATATATATATATATATATATATATATATATATATATATATATATATATATATATATATATATATATATATATATATATATATATATATATATATATATATATATATATATATATATATATATATATATATATATATATATATATATATATATATATATATATATATATATATATATATATATATATATATATATATATATATATATACACGTGACTGCAAGTACATACATTTTCAAAAGTCAATTTATAACTTTATATTCTCATAACTCCTTTTCAGTACACAATTTCTTCCTGAAAGAAAACTATTAAGCACATTTTCACCAAATTTTATATTATATTTATCTCATGTAAGGTTTCTTTAAAGGGAAAAAAATAATAGCTTCTTGAATTTCGGATTACCTTTTAGAGGAATCCTTTGAGAATGGCTTAGAGCGTTCTTCCACCTCTTTGGAGATGAAACCTATAAATCTTTTGAAGGATTCACTTGGAATTAAGAATACGTCTTCAGAAAAATCTGTTCGTATTCTTTAGACTCTTTATTATATTTTCCTTGAATAAACACACACACACACACACACACACACACACACACACACACACATACACATATATATATATATATATATATATATATATATATATATATATATATATATATATATATATATATATATATATATATATATATATATATATATATATATAAATAATATATAATATAATATTTTAAAAATAAATAATTTAAATTATAATAAATATAATAAAAAATAATAAAAATAATAATAATAATAATAATAATAATAATAATAATAATAATAATAATAATAATAATAATAATAATAATAATAATAATTATTAATATATTATTATTATTATTATTATTATTATTATTATTATTATTATTATTATTATTATTATTATTATTATTATTATTATTATTATTATTATTATTATTATTATTATTTTTATTATTATTATTTTTATTATTATTATTTTTATTATTACCTTCCTTAATTTATTTTTTTTATTTTATTTTTTTTTTTTTTTTTTTTTTTTTATTATTATCATTTCAATCCTTATTATTATTTTCAGAATAATTTGTCAGTGAACTGCTAACTTTAAAAAAAAAATAAAAAATAAAATAAAACATTTTAAATATTTTTTTTTTATAAATATTAAATTTTAGTTTATCGTTTAACGCTTCAGTAGTTCCGAATACTTTTTGAGCGACGCGTTGAGAAGTTTTTAATAGAAATTTCTAATAATAATCAAATAAGACGAATTAAATAACTTAAATAAAAAAGAAGAAGAAGAGTAAAAAGGAGGAGGAGGAGAAGAAGAAGAAGAAGAAGAAGAAGAAGAAGAAGAAGAAGAAGAAGAAGAAGAAGAAGAAGAAGAAGAAGAAGAAGAAGAAGAAGAAGAAGAAGAAGAAGAAGAAAAAGAAGAAAAAGAAGAAAGAAGAAGAAAGAAGAAGAACAAGAAGAAGAAGAAGAAGAAGAAGAACAAGAAGAAGAAGAACAAGAAGAAGAAGAAGACAGAACAACAACAACAACAACAACAACAACAACAACAACAACAACAACAACAACAACAACAAAAGAAAGAGAGAATAAAAGAAAGAAGAAGAAGAAGAAGAAGAAGAAGAAGAAGAAGAAAAGAAGAAGAAGAAGAAATTCAAAATTTGCAAAATTTCGAAATAAACTAATAAGGAAAAGTTAAGTCTAGCAGATTAATTATTTTGAATGAATTGTTGGGCAAAGAGAAAGACGGAGCTTGCAAGGAAAGTTGACTTCAGGGAATTTACAGAGGCGTTCATCCCTATCAAATAATGGCATAAGGTAATTATCGACGTCAAAACCATTTTCAAGTGTCTTTTTTTTCTTCCTTCTGGCTTAAAAGGAAAGAACAAGCAATCAATTTGGTTTATTGTATTACCACTTACTGAAAATATGTGAACATGAAATATATGGCTATTAAA
>SEYY01023640.1:40000-42500 GCA_009176605.1 Armadillidium nasatum
TGCTGCAATGAAAGGTTAATTGACAATGAGCAGTTCCTCCTCTGTTCTTCCGTATTTCCTTAATCTGTTTCGGCATTTATAAATTTATCCTTGTTATGGCAACTTGCATGATGTTGTTCTCTCTTCCATGAATGAGCCCACCAATTCTCTGAGTGACAAAGAGTGAATGCTTTCGGTCCATGGTATGCCTTCCCAACACATACTGAAAATTTTTTTTCAGGCGTAAGTGAACTAAAGTTGTAGTTCAAGGTTGGCATTGTCATGGAAAAAATAGAATGTGTCGCTAATGAAAAACGCGAAAGGCACCTCAATAATACTGAAGGATTTCGTTCACAAACCTTTCTGCCGACAAAATCCCAATGTTCAGTATATGAAACTCCTTGCAATTCTAAACACATGAAAGCTAATACCATCAAAATGCCTCCTCACAGAATACTACTTGGTAAAATGTTTCAGAATACTTTCCTGGATGCCTCCACATCCGCTGACGAACTTCTGGTACATATGAAGCGAACCGAGACGACATTATTCATTTACTCCATTGTCCAATTTCCAAAGGCATATGTAAGTAGAAATCGAGCAACACTATACACCCTTTTAAGAAGAGTATCGATGATAAACCGTCTACCAATCATCCCAGCTTCGAGCAGTCATTAAACTATACGATTGTTAATAAGAAACATATTTGACTCAATACGGAGCACATTTTGTAGCTGAGCGCTCGTTTGAAACTGGTCTCACAGATCCGCAAGTTTAAGAAATCTGTTATCCCTCACCAAAGTTGCAATCAGAATACTCTGACATTGTTATCTATGGTTGCAACTTGTCTCCTTGAATTGAAACTTTTACAAAAATTTTATATTTAATTTTAAATTTTAAGTTATGTAATAGTAATCATTCAATATTACTTGTTACAAGAAAATATAATAATTATTGATTCTGGTAATGTAGAAAAAATGAATGTAAAATTAAGATTTCTGTTCGGAAAGATACCTGACTATAAGGTAGTCAGCTGAGTTTGTAAATAATCATCATGTTCATTTACGCAAGGACAAATGAAATAACATCGATTAAATTTTGTAAGGAAGAGTTGTGCTTGTCTAGCAAAACAACTGTAGATTTCAACAATTACTTACGAGAGGTAAGTAAATTAACAACTACCTTTGCATAAATTGTTTTTACGTTACGTTATTGATTCATTTATTGTTAGCTAACATGGTTTTTTTTTATGTTATGTTAGATAAGGTTAAGTTACCTTATGTTAAATTAGGTTAGATTAGGGTAGCTTAAGATTAAGTTAATTTAGGTTAGGTTAAGTTACGTTTAGGTTAGGTTAAGTTAGGATAAGGTTAGGTTAGGTTAAGTTAAGGCTAAGTTAGGTTAAGTTACGTTACATTAAATTAGATAGATTAGGTTAGGTTAAGGTTAGGCTGGGTTATGTTACTTTACGTTAAATACGTTAAATTAGGCTATATATATATATTATATATATATTATATATATATATATATATATATTATATATATATATATATATATATATATATATATATATATATATATATATATATATATATATAGAAAAGAGAAAGAGAGAGAGATAAAAAGAAAGATGAAGCTAAAAAAAGGCTTTTATTAGGACAAATTTCTTTAATTTATTCTCTTTTCATGATTAATATTAAAACTACCAACTTTACAAAGTTGAAATATTTTATTGCTTCCTTGGTTTAATAAAGGTTATATATATATATATATATATATATATATATATATATATATATATATATATATATATATATATATATATATATATATATATATATATATATATATATATATATATATATATATATATATCATAATTAATCTGTACGTTGACGACCATAGAAGGAAAAGAAAAATCAGGGGAAAAGAGAAGAAATCTGAAGAAAGATTTGATATGAGAAGAGAAAATGAAATTCAGAGAAATTTTTCATCATTTGGCCTGAGGATTTTTTTTTTTTTTGAGCGAGAAGATCCTTTCTCAGAATTTGTGGAGAGCATAAATACAATTCAAGGTAGCAAAAAATCTTATAGAAATATAAACGAATGATTACTTTTTATATTCTTTGTAATTAATTTAAGGTTTTTATTAATTAAATAAAAAAGTAAAATACCTAAATAAGGATATACAAAAATAAGCATCGATGTAAATATTATTTCTCATGTTCTTTTTAATGGAATTTTTCTACTGTTTTCGTTTAATATTATTTATTTAGTTTCAATTATATTTAGTACTGTGAAATCTATTAAGAAAAGTTCTGTGTTATTCATAACAAGTAGAGGACCTTCGACCATGGGCAGAAAAGTTCAAATAATAGTTTGATTTTCCTTTACTTAAAGAATGATTTATGACTCTCATCATCTCATAGTTATGTTATAATAGATAATTTTGCAGAATAATAATAATAATAATAATAATAATAATAATAATAATAATAATAATAATAATAATAATAATA
>SEYY01023640.1:50000-55000 GCA_009176605.1 Armadillidium nasatum
TTAATTAATGATAATAATAATTATATATATATATATATAATAATATATAATAATAAATATATTATATATAGATATATTGAATTAGATACTAGAATATATATATCCAATGTATGAGCTACTTAAAATTGTGTATCGGCAATTTGCGTACAAACCAAGAATAATGAACGGAATAATTATATATAGATAATAGTAATAAATAATAATACATAATAAATAAATTTATAAATAATAATAAAAAAAAAAAAAAAAAAAAAAAAAAAAAAAAAAAAAAAAAAAAAAAAAAAAAAAAAAAAAAAAAAAAAAAAAAAAAAAAAAAAAAAAAAAAAAAAAAAAAAAAAAAAAAAAAAAAAAAAAAAAAAAAAAAAAAAAAAAAAATAAATATTAATATATAATATATATATAGATAATATAAAGATTATAATATAATATATATTAAATATATATATATATTTAAAATAATAATAATAGAAAAAAAAGAAATAATATAAATAAATATATAAAAATAATAACCGTATACTAGATATAAATAATAAATTATATAATAAATATATAATATAATATATTATAGTGCGTGTGAGTGTGTATCGACGGCTTTTATACCTACACAATAAATATTCCAACAGAACATATTTTTCAAGCAATAATTAATAGAAGAAACAAGTGATTTATGTTACATATATACTACGGCATAACAGGTAATTAGACTACTGCGCTAACTAACTATATTTGCACAATTATGAGAGTCTGGAAGGATCTCTAACTCCATCCCATTTATATAGACAGCAATACGAGAGTAGCCACTCGAGATTGTAAAAAAGTAGATATTTTATCTTGGATCTAGAAGAAGTAGCTCATCTTGTTTAGCCTGTTTGTGAACTTACTTTGTATATTAGTTAAAATGTTAGTATTGGTAACTGTTTGTCAAATATTCTATATCTCATTGTTTAGAGTTTTCATATATTTATTATAAAAATATAATCGAATTTGTATTTAATGTAGATATCATTATAACATATTTTAAAATAATTATATATTATTATTATTATAAATTAATTATTAATTATTATTATTATTTTTATTTATTAATGTTATTATATAAACTAATTATATCTTAAATCTATTATCTATATAATTTTCTAATTATTATATTCTCTATTATTAGAATATTTTAGTATGTTGATAATCTAAATTAATCATATATTTATTTCATAAATGTAGTAAGAATATGTATGATTGAGGATAAAGCTAAAGGATTTGAGTGGTCAAGAAGAGACAATAAAAATATTTCGACAGTAAAGTACAATTAGAAATAGTGCATTAATTATATATAAGATAGTGATTATATAAATATATCTTTACTATGTTGGGTACAGAAATAACTAACTGTATGTAATACTGTTATATATTATTATAACTTTTTGATTAACATTCACTTGTGGTGGAAATCCCATTTACTGAAAATTATGAGATAGTTGATTCGATATGTGAGTTCATAGCTAGCTTCCCGTCATGATGTATGTATCTGATCGTATGATTTGATAGGTGAGGAAAAATGAGGGTATAGGTGATAAATGATATATATAAGTAACTCTAATGTGCGTTAAGGAGGTATAATGGTAGTGAATTTGCTCCCTGTAATGCCAAATGGTAGTGCGCATAATGATAGTGATATGGTAAGGTACAAGTATGTCATGTAGTATGATATGTAGGAATAGTGTATAAAGTGAGTGTAATATACGTGATGTATGATAGTGTAGGTGTTGTACGTAGTTAGTGTATGTATGTACCTCCCGTATGGTATCATAGATAATAATATGCAGTGTATTTAATGTGTAGTGGATGCAGTATAAGTCAGGGTGTATACGTATCTTTCACGAAATCAACCTGAAAAAAAACCGTACTGACCTGTGAAAAGGCCATATGACATATTGATATCAATAGCAGCATAATTTTTTTTATATTTTATTTTTATAAATAAAATTAAAGAATTACATGAATACAACATTACATTCCATGTTATTAGATTTTTAAAAGAAATATGAAAAGTAGATTAATTTCCATAAAATCATATACCTATTAATTTTTTTTTTTTGGGGGGGGGAGGGATTTATTTGCATTTACTTGTTTAAAAAATAAATAAATAAAAAAAATAATAAAATATATTCATAGTGTTTTGGATTTTCAACCATAAAATTCAATTTAAAGTTTTAATCCACCCTAAGACATACTTAATTTTGAACGAATGACCCACTGACAACAATTTTGGGGCTAAAAAAAAAAATAAAAAAATGGATTCACTGTTAAATATACAATTATAGCGCCACCATTTTACCGTTTTTCTCCCTTTTCCCAATAAACTTGATTCGCTAACGTTGAAAATAGCCTGTGGAATAAATTTTTTGGGTAATTTAATAAAATTATTTTTAAAATTTAAAATGTTAATTCTAAAATTTTAATTTAAATAAAATTAATAATAATTAATAATAATAATAATAATAATAATAATAATAATAATAATAATAATAATAATAAAAATAATAATAATAATAATAATAATAATTAATAATAATAAATATAATAATAATAATAATAATAATAATAATAATAATAATAATAATAATAATATGATAATAATAATAATAGTAATATAGTAATAATAAATAATAATAATAATAATAATAATAATAATAATAATAATAATATATATATAATAATAATAATAATAATAATAATAATAATAATAATAATAATAATAATAATAATAATAATAATAATAATAATACATGTATGGCATGTAAATTATTAAATAGTTATTCAATTAAAAGCCTAATGCTTATTACTTTGGTGTCAATTTTCACAAACATATTCAACGTTTACCTCTCTCTGAAGGCTCCACCCACTTCCCATTATATTTCTGTAAATTGTTTGTCTACATTTATTATGGAATCTGTGTGACTTAAAACATCAACAGACTTGTACTTTAATTTTACTCCTAATTTTATAATTATATGGAGAGGAACTTGCTATTCCATCATAATTTTTATTTTACAAAAGCAAGTTCAAGTTACATTCAGATATCCGTTTTATGTCAAAACTTGTTTTATTCTTTATAATAACAAATTATTTTATTTGAATTTTAATTTGTAATCAATCAACTTATAATAATAAATTATTATATTTGAAATTGGATTTGTAATCACTCAACTTATAATAATAAGTTATTATTTGAATTTGAATTTATAATCACTCTGTTAGAATCCTTAAAATCGTTATTTTTAAGGAACACCTTTTGCAGTACTACAAATTAAAATTCTTTATAAGCAACTTTAAAGAATCACTCACCCTATATTACTAAACCTTTATCGTTTCCGTCTATATTGTTGAGAGATTAAGCTTAATTAATTTATACAGTAACGCAACATTACCATTTCTCATATTTCTTCATTTCTTTTCTAATTTCTTCATTTTTCATTGATGTTAAGGATCCTGTCGTACGCATATATATATATATATATATATATATATATGATATATAATATATATATATATATATATATATATAATATATATATATATATATATATATATATATATATATAATATTATATATATATATATATATATATATATATATATATATATATATATATATATATATATATATATATATATATATATATATATAATATATATATATATATATATATATATATATATATATATATATATATATATATATATATATATATATATATATATATATATATATATATATATATATATATATTATATATATATATATATATATATATATATATATATATATATATATATATATATATACTGTATATATCTGTGTGTAAGTTTGTTTGTTTACAAGGATTTCACTTTCCTTTTGTATGTCAATAAATCTCATTTATGCAATTCCTGTTCTTAATAATCGTCAAATTCTTAACATATTATATTATAGTATATAATTACTTTAAAATTTATGATATACATTTAAATTATAATTTTCCGAGTTATGTTTTATTTTGACGATTTTATATACACAAATAGTTCGTAACCACGTAGAGGTGGTATATGGGTTTGTGGATCCCATGAATTTCAAATAAATAATAAAAAAAAAAAAAACAAGTAAAGTAAAAATAATACCGAAAAATAATAGTATTACTACTAATAATTAATAATAATAATAATAATAATAATAATAATAATATAATAATAATAATAATAATAATAATAATAATAATAATAATAATAATAATAATAATAATAATAATAATAATATATAATAATAATAATAATAATAATAATAATAATAATAATAATAATAGATAATAATGATAATAATAATAATAATAATAATAATAATAATAATAATAATAATAATAATAATACAAGTTATAATAATAATAATAATAATAATAATAATAATAATAATAATAATAATAATAATAATAATAATATAATAATAATAATAATAATAATAATAATAATAATAATAATAATAATAATAATAATAATAATAATAATAATGATAATAAATAGATAATATTATATAATAAAATAATAATAATAATATAATAATAATAATAATAATAATAATAATAATAATAATATAATAATAATAATAATAATAATAATAATAATAATAATAATAATAATATAATAATAATAATAATAATATAATAATAATAATAATAATAATAATAATAATAATAATAAAATAAAAAATAATAAATAAAAAAAAAAATAATAATAATAATAATAAAATAATAATAATAATAATAATAATAATAATAATAATAATAATAATAATAATAATAATAAATGACAATAATAATAATAATAATAATAATAATAATAATAATAATAAAATAATAATAATAATAAAATAATGATAATAATAATCATATAATAATAATAATAATAAAAAAAAATCAAAAAACCAAAAAATCTAATAAAAAAAATCTGTAAAAAAAAAAAAAAAAAAAAAA
>SEYY01023640.1:70000-72500 GCA_009176605.1 Armadillidium nasatum
AGAGGAAAAGGCCAGACGCTAAATAAGATGCACCATAAGCAAGCAATATCATTTATTCATTGATATGAAAAATTGTAGGAACCATGGTCCCGAAACATGGGGTTTGAAAATGTGAAAATCAAAAGACGTGGAAAAAATTATGGATGTGAAAATATTCAAGACTTTACCGATAGATTATATGTAGAACGAATACAGAGGTTTAATCTTGGGTCAAAAGGTGTGGCATTGAAAAAATGAGACAGTTTGGAAAGATGAGAAAATAAAGAAAGTATGCGATTGAAAGTTTAAAAAATCAAATTCAGTTGTTATAACGATAGTATGATAGAAGAAAGTGACATAATAGGCGGACAGAAAGAGTTTTGTGTGAGTCAGTAAGAGTTAGAGAAATGAAATCTCTCATAGTCAGAAAATGTTCTTGTAAAGAGAAATATTCTTGAATTGTTGTCAAGTGAGTACAACAAATATATAGAATTCTTTGTTAGATTCGGGACAGACAGCTCTTGAACTTTCACTAAACTTCTTTCCCGAATGGGCTTTTTTCCTTTGGTATAATCTGGACAGCAGTAATCCTACATTCAAAATTTATTTCTTCGATTCAACAGTAGAAGAGACATGTGCGCATGCTATGCACACCTGTTTATATATATATATATATATTATATATATATATATATATATATATATATATATATATATATATATATATATATATATATATATATATATATATATATATATATATATATATATATATATATATATATATATATATATATATATATATATATATATATATATATATATATATATATATATATATATATATATATATATATATATAATATATATATATATATATATATATATATATATATATATATATATATATATATATATATATATATATATATATATATATATATATATATATAGCTTTCTCACGTATTTTTTGCTTAAAAAACGATAAGAGTTTTTGTACACGGACCACTTTCTTGTGATTGATTTTATGATTAATTGAACCAGTTCTTCTCTCTCTAGGGTATTATATATATATATATATATATATATATATATATAAATATATATATATATATATATATATATATATATATATATATATATATATATATATATATATATATATATATATATATATATATATATATATATATATATATATATATATATAATTATATATATATATATATATATATATATATATATATATATATATATATATAATATATATATATATATATATATATATATATATATATATATATATATATATATATATATATATATATATATATATATATATATATATATATATATATATATATATATATATATATATATATATATATATATATATATATATATATATATCTCCTCTGGTGGGCAAAGACCAGAGGCCCACCAATTTCCGCCAGAGTCGAGGCAATACCGGAGCCTGATCGCAAAATGCCAACATGCCCCGAAACACGAAGCTTGAAAGTATGCAAGTAGAGGGAAGTTGAGAAAACAGATAAAGAGAGTGTGTTCCAGACTTTACCAGTAGGATACATGTAGGATTAAGCATAGTAGCTAAATATGGGTGTCAGAGAGTTGGATAAAGAAAGGATGAGACTGTGTAGTAAGCCGTGTGGCTCAAGAACATCTCAGTGGAGGAGGTATGCGACGGGAGAGTTCATAAGAGCAGTGACGCAACAATTCAACGGGAGAAAGAGATTGCAGAGAATTAGTGAAAGTCGGGAGAGTTGATAAGACGAAAAATTGTAGACTCCACCTTTTCAAAGAGAGCTGTATGTATGAAACCACCCCAGATGTGCGAAGCGTACTCTAGGAGCGAACAAGACCTCTGTAAAGAGAAAACAACTAGGGTGGTGTTAAAAAATAGCGAAGACGCCTTAGAACCCCCAACCTCTTAGAAACTTATTTGGAAAGAGAAGTAATGTAATTTTGTAAGAAAAATCACGAGAGAAAGAAACACCGTGAATATTAAGGACAGATGAAGGCTTGAGTTAAATGTTTTCGAAGATGTCATAGTTGTGTGGAAGGTTGTGTCGAGTAGAGAGATGGAGGAATTGAGTTTTTGAGCCATTGAAAACAACCACGTTTTCTCTGACCCAATTTTAAATACGAGAAAGATCAGATGTCTCACCGTTCTATCGTCAATTAACTGTTGCTGGGAGGGGCGTCTTTCAAACTGAAAGGAGCACTGAGGGGTGGAGTCATCAGCATAGGAGAGGATAGGTGATGAAGTAATAGACAGGATGTCATTAATGAAAAGTGGAAAAAGTGTAGGTATAGGACAAAACCCTGTGTAACACCACTATTTATAGATTTAAAGAATGAAAGGTGGCCGTCTACAGCAGCTGCTATAGAACAAACGGAAAGGAAATCAGAAGGAAGACTAAAGAGAGGAGGATAGATTACGAAAAAGGAAAGTTTAGATATCAAAGCTCTGTGCTAGACTTTGTCGAAAACTTTCGAAATG
>SEYY01023641.1:65000-70000 GCA_009176605.1 Armadillidium nasatum
TATTATTATTTATTAAAATTTAATTATTAAAAATTTATTTTTTAATTATTATTGAAAAGGGCTCTGCCCTTGAGTGGTGGTAAAATGTAAAAAAAAATTATTTTATTAATTTATTATTAGTATTATATTATTTTACTATTATTATCATTATTGTATTACTATTATTATTTACTGCAAATATTTGGAGGAAAAATCTTATACTAATTTGTTACCATTTATGACAACTTTTAGCTAATTTTAACTATTTTCGATGAATTTTGTAAATTTAATTGATTAAGAAATTCATTATTCACAGATTCTAAGATCTGGCTAAAACTATTTAATAAAAAAAAGGAACCATATATATATATATATATATATATATATATATATATATATATATATATATATATATATATATATATATATATATATATATATATATATATATATATATATATATATATATGGGATGGGGAAAGTAAATTTTAGTCAGAATATACAAAGGAAAAGGAGATACAGGAGACTATAAAAACCACAGAGGAATCCGATTGTTAGATCATTTAGCAAAAGCACATGATAGGATATTACAGAAAAGGTGAAGAATTATAGTAGAGCCCAGACAAGGAAAAGGACAACATTGATATAGGAAGAATAAAACCACGACAGACCTCTTGTTTGCCTTGGGAATAACATTAAAAAAGGTATGATAATTTAATTAACTAGCATATATAGCATTTATAGATCTGAGAAAAGCCCTTGACTCTGTGCCGAGAGAGAGAGAGATTGTGGAAAGTGCTGCAGAGAGAATATGTGAGAAAAACACAAAGAAGAACATTAGAAAGTTTGTATAAGAACAGTAAGTGTAATGTTAGAACAGAATGTGAGAATAAGGAATGGTTTGAGGTGAGAACTAGATTTAAACATGGAAGCTCAGTGTTCCTAATTTTGTGTTTTGCATTTCTGGATGTTGTGATAAAGAAGGTAAGAGAGGATTCCGAAGACCTAGACGGTGACATTTTAGCATCTGCGGATGATTTGGCGTGTTGGAATGAAGAGGGGGACAGGCTGAGAAAAGTGGTGATGTGTTTTGTGAATAAGCTTAGAGAAGCGGGATTGACCATGGATACAGAAAAGACGTAGATCATGGTGGTCAGGAGATAAGAGAGAGAGGGAGAGCTGAGAATAGTCGTAGGTAGGACTGAGATAAAGATGGTGGAGAAATATAAATATCTGGGTAGTATATTTGGAAAAGAAGGAGGAAATGGGCAGGATTGCACAGCACGGGAGCTGTGAAAACTGTGTATCCCATACTGAGAGATAGACAAATGACTGTGGAAGTGAAGAGGGTGCTATTTGAGAATGTATTAACACCGATCCTACTCTACGGAATAGAGATATGAAGCACTACCCCAAGGAAAGGTAGTAAAGTACAGTCGGTTGAGATGTTTGTACTAAGAACGATTGTGGGAAAGACCAGAAGGGAGAGACAAAGAAACGAAAAGATAAGAGAGGAGGTTGGAGTGAAGGCCATACTGAATAAAATGGACGCAGCCAGACGGAGATGGTGGGGACATCTGGAGAGGATATATATATATATATATATATATATATATATATATATATATATATATATATATATATATATATATATATATATATATATATATATATATATATATATATATATATATATATATATATACATTATTAAAGCTGCGCAATGATGAACAAAGATTATAGTCAAAATCTTAAGTCCAAAAAAATTTTGGTCTTAAAAAAAATCATCTTTTCATTGAAACCTCAAAAAAAAATGAAAAAAAAGATAAAAGAAAAATAAAAAAATAAAAACAAAATAAAAAAAAATAAAAAAGTGAAAATTCTCCAACTCTATTAAAACCCTTTCAAACAAGTTAAGAACGTGTTTAGCAACATATTTTGTTCAGTTTCGTAGCTTGGAACATCTTTTTTTCTTTCTTTTTTTTGCGATCATTATGAACAAAGGAGAAAAAAGTATTCGCTTATTACGTTTATATATTTTTATTTTTAATTCTTTTGTCTGATTGGGGGAGGTTCTCAGAGTAATAAAATACAATGATGTCAAGGTTAGTATTGCCTTCATACATTGCCGACTTATATATATACGTATATATATATATATATATATATATATATATATATATATATATATATATATATATATATATATATATATATATATATATATATATATATATATATATATATATATATGTGAGTATGTATGTAATGCATATATGAATATACTCATGTTTGAAGCGTGCTTGCGTGCTCGTGTGTATGTGCATATGTGTGCACATGTAATGATCTTAATATGAACAATCTATAAATATTTTATTATATACATAAAAATGGATAATTTAAAGAGAATATCTTAGTCTATTATTTCATTTAAATTTTGCATGTTTACATATCAATAGAATTACCCTGGGTAATTAAGCCATTTCTTTTTCCGTAACTTATTACGCCTTTCGAAGACTGTGTCGCTATGTTGGGGATCCTGATCCCAAAATTTCCAACGTCTACATATTTATATAATAGGAAATTTTCCATCACTTTTCCACTGTTTCTCGAGTCTTTCTTTGGAGACGTCAATTCCTCAAAAGATAAATAAAAAGAGCAGAACCTATGTTCTCCTCATCCTATACTCACCAGACTTGACACCTCAGGTATGATAATTATAGCGTTTCAAATAAAACAAGAGTGAGGAATCTATGACCTCCACGTTACACCAGATTTAAATCTTCCAGGCTGATACTAGTAGCGTTTTATTGAACAAAGAACACCCAGGGTGAAGACGACGGATATAGAACAACCTCACTTAAAGTATCACAATACTCAAGACCTTCTTGAGAATGTAAAGTAGAAATTAAAATCAAATTAAACATTTCAATTCGGATGCCATTTTTATATCTATCAAATTTTATTTTTATTTAACTTTTAAAACAAATACACTGGAACGTCACACACACACACACACAAATATATAAATATATATATATATATATATATATATATATATATATATATATATATATATATATATATATATATATATATATATATATATATATATATATATATATATATATATATATATATATATATATATATATATATATATATATATATATATATATATATATATATATATATATATATATATATATATATATATATATATATATATATATATATATATATATATATATATATATATATATATATATATATATATATATATATATATATATATATATATATATATAGCACTATAAAAGGTATTACCACAACATTAATAACAATAAAATTAATAATAAGAATAAAATAATATTAATAATAGCAATAATAATAAAAACAATATAAACTAATAATGCTAATAATAGTAACAGCAAATTAATATTACCACTAATAATAATAATAACAACTATATTTATGATAATAAATAGTAATAATATTAACAATAATGAAATTTAATTCAATTCTCAAATTTTATTCAAAGAAAAGTTCATTTACAATAATAATAATAATAATAATAATAATAATAATAGTAATAATAATAATAATAATAATAATAATAATAATAATAATAATAATAATAATAATAATAATAATAAAAGAGATTCACATTGTTTTCCTTCGATTTCCAAAGTTTAAAAGAAATATAATTTTTAAATTCATTTAATAAAAAAAAGAATATTTATATTATTCATATAATATTACAAACAGAATAATAATATTGATAATAATGAAAAAAAAAGTAAAAAAAGCAATAATAATAATGATAATAAAACTAATGCTAATAATAAAGGTAAAACCAAATAAAAAAAATAAAAAAATAAAAAAATAATGAAATATAATAAAATAATAATAATAATAATAATAATAATAATAATTATAATAATACAATAATAATAATAATAATAATAATAATAATAATAATAATAATAATAATAATAATAATAATAATAATAATAATAAAATAAAATAATAATAAAAAAAAAAATTATAGTATTGATTCCAAACCTATTATTTTAGTAATAGTAATAATAATAATAATATTTATATTATTAATAATAATAGAAATTATAACAATGGAAATAATAATAATAAATATTAATAATAATAATAATATTTATGATAATAAAAATAATAATAATAATAATAATAATAATAATAATAATAATAATAATAATAATAATAATAATATGGAAATGTAAGATTAAAATTAAATAATTTATTATATTTATATATATATATATATATATATATATATATATATATATATATATATATATATATATATATATATATATATATATATATATATATATATATATATATATATATATATATATAATATATATATATATATATATATATATATATATATATATATATATATATATATATATATATATATATATATATATATATATATATATATATATATATATAGCAGATGGAATGAAAATTTAAAAAATAAAAGCGTAAAAAAATATTAAAAAAATATTTTTAATAAACAAATGAGAGAACGTACTGTTACACTGAGTTAGAAACACACAAGCACACACACACACACAAAAAAAAGACAAAAATGTCTTTTTTGGGTGAAAACATCACGAAATCGCAAAATTTAAGTAAAAAAGCAAAAATATTTGAAATAAATAATCGAGACTTTTTTATTTATTTTTTTTTATTTTATTTTTTTATTACACTTCAGAAGTCCTAAATATAAAATAGAATAAATATTACCTATCTGAGCCGATTTCAACTAAGGCCATTCAAATCGGACGCAGAACGAACTATATATTTTGAGTAATTACTAATATAATTTAACTAAGAAATTGTTCGGACAAAGAACGAACGTTTTCGGAACATTAAAAAAAAAAAAAAATAAAAAAAAAAGATAAAAATTAATGATTGTCTATTTCGGTTTAAAAAATCATTTAGAGGAGGTTTTGAGGTTTAATCTCTCCTTT
>SEYY01023643.1:7500-26296 GCA_009176605.1 Armadillidium nasatum
TTAAGCTCAGAGAGAGCAGAAATGACATCTTTAGAAGAAATTCTAATTTTAGGCATAAATGAGTTGGAGGGGGTTGAAGGAGGAGGAATAGCTCCGGAATCGTCTAAGGTTGAATTAGAGGCAAAAGTTTGAGCAAAGAGTTCAGCTTTAGAAGAAGGTAAAACAGCAGTTGTGCCGTCGGAAGATATTAAAGGAGGGAAAGAGGAAGAAGCAAAGTTAGAGTTGACATTTTTTGCAAAATGCCAGAAAGAACGTGAAGAAGAGGAACAGAAAGATTATTGCATTTTTCTACGGAGAAAGGAGTTTTTAGTGTTACGAAGAATAGATTTTGCACGATTCCGGGATGAAATATAAGTAGTGTGAGTTTCTGGAGTTTGAAGACGACGGTAATCCCTGAAGGCAGCATCCCTGCGGCGGATAGCACGAGAACAAGCAGAGTTAAACCAAGGTTTGTTAGGTTTAGTAGAAGGGAAAGAATATGGAATGTACGCCTCCATGCCAGAGAGAATCACCTCGGTAATGCGTTCTGCACACTCCGAAGGGACCCTCCCACGGAAGCAATAATCATTCCACTGGAAATCAAAGAAGTACGACCGCAAGTCCGACCAGCTTGCGGCACCGAAGTGCCACAAACGTTTCCTTTCCGATAGAAAGGGGTCTTTCCTGCGGAAGACTTGAAGAGATAGAAGAGGATACAGAGATAAGAAGATGATCGGAGGAACCCAGAGGAGGAAAGAGTTTAACAGTATAAGGAGAAGGATTAGAAGTTAGGAAAAGGTCTAGAATGTTGGGTTCATCTCCAAGACGATCAGGGATACGAGTAGGGAGCTGCACCAACTGCTCAAGGTCGTTTTGGATAGCGAAAAGGAAGGCACGTTCACCAGCTGTATTATGAGAACTAGAAGAAAGCCATTGGCGGTGGTGAACATTGAAATCACCTAATATGATGATTTCAGAGAAAGGAGAAGAAGAGAGAATTTGCTCTATTTTGGAGTTTAAATAGTCGAAGAATTTAGCATAGTCAGTAGAATTAGGAGATAAATAAACTGAACAAATGAATTTAGTCGTAGAGTGCAAGAGAGCTAAGCCATAAGGTGGAAAATTCGGAAGACTCCAAATTAGAGACACGAGAACAAACGACATCGTTGCGCACATATGCACAACAACCGCCTTTGGCTGAAAATTGAGGATAGAGACAGTAGGAGGAAACAGAATAGGGTTTGCTATCAGAACGCTCAAACATCTGAGTTTCGGTCAAGAATAAGAGGTGAGGTCTAGAAGAAGAGAGGTGATGTTCAACAAAGTGGAAATTTTAGAGTGCAGACGCGAATGTTGCAGAAATTAATGAAAAAAATAGACCGTGCATCAGGACAAGCCGGCGGCCGAGTCCTGGTGGCACCAACCCCATCACCGGAGGCCACCAACTCCCAAGTGGTGATGGGGGAAGGGGTGGATGAGGGGCTATTTTTGGAAGCCGCCCCCGTGGCTTCTCCGAGGCTACCGAAGTTGACGCCATTTATAGATTTTGTTTTATTTTTTTAAGATGTGTTAGAAATTATTATTGTATGTAAAGGAGAGCCACTCCGTGTAGATAGAAGGTGAGCGCGAAAGGGAGCGAACCATTGGGCACCGGAATGAGATAGGAGTACCTTTAACACCCCGTATACCCAACAGGGGGTAATCTCATCGCTTCGGGAGCGCTACTTCCCTCCCCCTAATATATATATATATTATATATATATATATATATATATATATATATATATATATATATATATATATATATATATATATATATATATATATATATATTATATTATTATATATATATATATATATATATTATGATGGCATCCGCATTTCGCATTATATCAAAATTAACATCCGCAAATCCGCATATCGCATATCGCATTCTCATAAATTTACATCCGCATCCGCATCCGCATTTTCAAATTTATTTTAACATCCGTATCGCATCCGATATTCTAAATTCAATATCATATCCGCAAATTAGAAAAATGACATCCGATCCATCACTATATATATATATATATATATATATATATATATATATATATATATCTATATATATATATATATATATATATATATATATATATATATATATATATATATATATATATATATATATATATATATATATATATATATATATATATATATATATATATATATATATATATATATATATATATATATATATATATATATATATATATATATATATATATATATATATATATATATATATATATATATATATATATATATATATATATATATATATATATATATATAGAGAGAGAGAGAGAGAGAGAGAGAGAGAGAGAGAGAGAGAGAGAGAGAGAGAGAGAGAGAGAGAGAGAGAGAGAGCGTTTTTTTTTTGCAAAATGCCAGAAAAAGGGTGAGGAAGAGGAACCAGAAGGATCATTACATTTTCGACGGAGAAAAGAGGTTTTCGTGTTTCAAAGGATAGATTTTGAATGATTTCGAGGTAAAACAATTTGCCTGAATTTCTAGAGTTTGAAGACGAAGGCAATCTCTGAAAGCAGTAACCCTGAGGTGAACAGCACATGAACCAGCAGTGTGTTAAACTTAGGTTTGTTACGTTTAGTAGAAGGGAAAGAATTTGGAATGTACGTCGTCCATGTCAGAGAGAATCATCTCTGTAATGCGTCCGGCAAACTCCGGGGTACTCCTCTCACTGAAGCAATAATCATTCATACATATATATATATATATATATATATATATATATATATATATATATATATATATATATATATATATATATATATATATATATATATATATATATATATATATATATATATATATATATATATATATATATATATATATATATATATGAGCCCATGTAAATTCCAAGGTCATATTATCAAACAGAGCAGAAATAGTTCCATTGTTCTAACAATTTATTGGTTTCTACTGATTAAAAAGTAAAAATGTTTTGATGAGTGTGAATAATTATCATAGTTTGACTTCCGGAAAATTTATTGCAATTTATTAATTCTTTTTATTAAATAAGTTTATTATTATTATTATTATTATTATTATTATTATTATTATTATTATTATTATTATTATTATTATTATTATTATTATTATTATTATTATTATTATTATTATTATTATTATTATTATTATTATTATTATTATTATAAAACTGTATCTTGAAATAAAACAAATATAAAAGGTATCTGTTTCTTTGCTTCGTATGACTGTTGATAAAGGTTTGACTCCATTATTTTATTTTTCGTCAGTGTTAATTTGTTGTGACAGTTTTTTTACTCATATCAGCGTTCCTTGACTAATTCTTTTTTGTATTACAGAAGACAGGAATTTTGTCATTTTTTTTTTTTTTTTTTTTTTTCAACAATGAAAACCGAAGATTCGTCTCTATGATAATACTTTAAAATAAGCATCTAAGACAGCATAATATTTTTAAATATTGTGTCTAATAATAATAATAATAATAATAATAATAATAATAATAATAATAATAATAATAATAATAATAATAATAATAATAATAATCCGCTGAGTGAAGATAAGATCCCCTGACTTACAATTGATGAGTATAGTTGCATGCTCCTTTTCATGTCTGTGTGTGTGTAAGTGTGTACATAGTTAGGTATACGGGTATAAATGTATATATTTGTTGCCTACTATTTTTTACTAGTTATTGTTTGCTTTACAATATTTTTTTTTTTTGTCTCCGTACCGATATCGATACCGAAGCGTGCGGGTAGAAACTTATACGTCATATGAAAGAATGAGATAGCGCAATCTGACATTCTCCTCCCTGGTCTATTTACCACAAGAGATTACACCAACCCACATAAATTATCAATTACAACATTCTCCCACTATCTGCAAACGTAATCATTACTAATATTAGGTTTGTTGTGTTGATAAGATACATTTATATGACTAACAATTTCCTCTAAAATTTTCATCGCTATATTTTCTGTCTATGGCACTCTGCCTTCGACTTCTTTCCACCTAAAGGAACTCCCAAGCTAAGGGCGTCTCTTGTGAATTGCATGTTGAACTTGGGGGCAAGGTGGAATTTCAGGCCCGAAAGGGGCTTCTTTCTATTCCCCCCCACCTCTAACTCACCCAGGAGGGAAGAATTCTTTCTTTTCGATTCTGTGTTTGGCTATATTTCATCTCTCCTTCTGGATCCCAAGAGACTGGTTGAAATAAGATCGAGATATGAGATATAGGAAAAAATGTTTCCGAATATTCATTCTATCGAAGTAAAAGTTACAAATTCGGGACAAATTTCTTTTAAAATTAAAATATACTTCTATTAAATGCTTACAGAACTTCAAATTTTCAGTAAAATGCATACTAGTATTAACTGTTTATTTTTCTTCTTCTTTTTCGTATCTGGACTTGTAAAAGGACAAGATGGTGGATGTTCGGCAACAGGGCAGACTCCATATGATTATTCCCAGGTAAAACGTTTTCATTATCAGCATTACCAGGGTGGTTACGTAAGATATTTTTATAACATATTTTACACAAAGTAATATTGTTTTCAGAGTTATGCAAGCTTCTTATAATAATAATAATAATAATAATAATAATAATAATAATAATAATAATAATAATAATAATAATAATAATAATAATAATAATATGATTAAAATAGTAGAAAAAATAAGGATAATAAAAAAGATAATAATAAAAATAATAATAATAATAATAATAATAATAATAATAATAATAATAATAATAATAATAATAATAATAATAATAATAATATATAAAATAGCAATAAAAATATAATAATAATGAAATAATAATAATACTAATAACAATAATAATAACAATAATAATAATAATAATAATAATAATAATAATAATAATAATAATAATAATAATAATAATAATAATAATAATAATAATAATAATAATAATAATAATAGTAAAAAGAGTATCTATTTTATTTATAGTGGAGATTGCAATAGAAAAATATGTTCTGCATACAATGTTTTTCTCGAATGTTTCTATTGATATTTCAGAGTACGCTTACGATACATAAAAAGAAAAAAATAAAGAAATAAAACGCTCCTTGAAAAATATTCATTAATTCTTTTATCAATTATATATATTATATATATATATATATATATATATATATATATATATATATATATATATATATATATATATATATATATATATATATATATATATATATATATATATATATATATATATATATATATATATATATATATATATATATATATATATATATATATATATATATATATATATATATATATATATATATATATATATATATATTATATATATATATATATATATATATATATATATATATATATATATATATATATATATATATATATATATATATATATATATATATATATATATATATATATATATATATATATATATATATATATATATATATATATATATATATATATATATATATATATATATATATATATATATATATATATATATATATATATATATATATATATATATATATATATATATATATATATATATATATATATATATATATATATATATATATATATATATATATATATATATATATATATATATATATATATGAGAGATAGACAGACAGAAAGACAGATAGGAACAGAGTGAACAATAAAAAGATAGTGACATAGTGAACAATAACTTATACCAGTATAATTAATTAAAAATAGAAAAATCTGCATCTTAATTATCTGAAACTTGAGACCCTGTGTAAATCTAATATATAATAAGCAACACTATTGCCATTTTCCAATGACTGACTTTACTGATGTGTCAAGAGAAATTTCACGTATTTTTTTACGCATTAATAATAGGGACTTATAGGGAGAAAAATTAATAAGAGTCATTAATATTCTTCCTAAAGGCTCTTTGCATGTCCATTCTCTTCTACGAAGCCCAGAGATCGGGTTATCTTCCAAGTGACAATAGATTTGATTGGAGAGGTGACTCTGCTCTTACAGATGGACAAGATGTAGGCCTTGATCTTATTGGAGGATACTATGATGGTAAGGAGGCTATATAGAAATTCTTTCTCTTTTAATTAAACAAATTAATATTCTAATTTAGTAATGACAAAACCTTATAATATTTTCTTGTTCGGAGAGGATATCCATAAACTGTATTTAATTTATATATTATTTTATTATTTATGATATGCATACTATATAAAATGAATAAGTTTAACGTTTTAGAAGTTAATGTCAAATAAGAGTATATATAAATATGTTATTCAAACGTCTTCTCAATTACGTTTTTTGAAAACTTTGTGCAATAGTAGCAGATCTAAGAGTATGGTGTATTTCCCTTACTTCTAGGGCATTCCAAACTTTAGTTCAGAAAAAAAAAGTAGAATTTTATTATTTAAAGGGAATAACATTAAATATTATTTAAAGTAATTTAATTTCACTCTGTGGATTCTACAGTTTAAAATTATTTTCCGTTTTTAATTATTTATTTTTTTTTTTTACGAAGGATATTAATTTGGGAGAAAAACTTTCCTTATTTATTCTTAAGTAAAAAAAAAAAAAAGACAGAAAAAAACGCTCAATTAATTAGCAAATTATTGAGTATTTTTCATTTTTATAATACTATATTCATATGTATATGAACTCATATACACACACGTGCACGTACACACACACACACACACACACACACACACACACACACACACACACACACACACACATAATACATTATATATATATATATATATATATATATATATATATATATATATATATATATATATATATATATATATATATATATATATATATATATATATATATATATATATATATATGTATATACAGTTTATGCAATTCTGATTTTTAAATAAATCCTTTCAAATATTTCTTTACTTTTTATATTGAATATAGCTGGTGATTTTGTTAAGTTTGGATTTCCGATGGCCTACAGTGTAACATTACTTGGTTATTCATTATTGTCATACCCAGACGGATACGCAATAGCTGGTAAGATTATTAGTTTCCCTATATTTCATTTTTATTATTTTATATATATATATATACACTGAAAAAACTGTTTGGTTATTTTTTTAACTAAATTTTTGTTAGTGGAGCGAAAATTTTCGTTACTGTAAATAAATGAAAAAAATTAACCAAATTTCCTTAGTTGTCATAACAAAAGGATTTTGGTTGGAAAACTTAGTAACGATAAATAAATAAGGTATGTGGCCGTAACTAAATTTACTTTTTATTTTCAACTAAATTGAACACTTGTTTGGCAACAAAAGATTTTGTTGCTGATGCTTCAAAAATTGGTTATAATTATTAAAATTTACACACACACACACACACACAGATGTGCCACGCAAACACGCACAAACACACACACACACACACACACACACACATATATATATATATATATATATATATATATATATATATATATATATATATATATATATATATATATATATATATATATATATATATATATATATATATATATATATATATATATATATATATATATATATATATATATATATATATATATATATATATATATATATATACTTATGGAGATTGTTTCTGATTTCGATATTTTTTATATCGATTTTTTTTTTATGTCGATATTTCCGATAATATATTTTCATACCTATACTTAGCCCTAGGCTACTATGTCGTGCAAACGTTCTTGTGTACGTTAGGTCTCTTTTACGGCAAATTCTTGTGTAGGTTAGGCCTCTTTTTACGGCAATTTCGGTATTCATTATGATAGGTCGAATTAGGTTCTGCTAGAAAAGTAAGTAATAATAATTGTGTCTATGTCTAGTAATAGTATCGTATCTGCAACTCTTTGTTTATGATAGGCTTCTCCGATATTTTCGATTTTCGATATTTTTTAACAATCGAAACTCAGAAACAATCTCCACCTTTATATATATATATATATATATATATATAATATATATATATATATATATATATATATATATATATATATATATATATATATATATATATATATATATATATATATATATATATATATATATATATATGTGGCTCAAATGGTAGAGTGATTGACTCACGTGCTTGAGGGCACCGGTTCGATCCCACTTGGGGATCCTAGACATATACTACCTAGAAAAGTTCCTCTCCTAGAATAGGGCAATGCCCGTGAGATGTGAAATTTTTATTTATATATATATATATATATATATATATATATATATATATATATATATATATATATATATATATATATATATATATATATATATATATATATATATATATATATATATATATATATATATATATATATATATATATATATATATATATATATATATACTTCATGATGTTTTCTAAACTGTCTTTATGTTTCATATGTTATTTATTGTATGTTATACCATATATATTAGACTGTGCTTATACCGCAAATTTTGGTTATATACTGATAATTTCATTAAACTTGGCACAATGCAATACGTCACAAACTCGAGATTTGTCAACTCTGCAACGCTAGTTCGCGCGGTGGGATTTCTCTCTGCTTGGAATTGTGTGCAATGTGTAGTTTATAGTCTGAAATTTGTAATAGAATTTGTTTTTTGTTTGTGTTTTCTTTATAAATTGGTGTTTAGGTCTATACTCATCTACATTCTATATTAATTAGAATTATCTATGATCATGAATGAATTTCTAAAACAGTGGAATTTTAGAATACCATTATTGGAAGGTAAATAATAGTTCTTATTCTGTTTGTACATACTTTTGCATATTTTATATTACATTGCGAAAACTTCGCCCAATACTTAACATATTACCTAGAAGGACCATATAGCCTATAGCCTATGTTAGATTTACATGGTCTGTCACAATATTGCATTATAGTAAAATGTATAATTAAAATTTTATAGCAATGCCTGGCCTGTTGATTTACTGATGATCAATAAGTAATGCCAATATCAAAGAGTAGGCCTACTTATGCTAAAGTAAAAAATAAGGATATTTTAATTAAGTTGTGTAATTGTTGAGAATTACTACTTAACGATTTTTTCAGTTAAAAATGTTAAAAGTAAAAGAAAGTGATAGCATGATAATATATGTAGACCTTTAAGGCTGAATCTAGAAGCTTATAGTACCCCTGGTAATAATTCGATCTGGTACGATTCCTTTATTTTTCACTATATTGAAATATGAAGTCAAAATATGTTTAAATGCATTCTACACATACTATTAATTTACAGTACAGTAATATAAACATATAAAAAAAAAGAAAAACTATTAAAAAAAATAAAAAAACATTTTTACTCCAAATTGTAATACTGTTCTTTGATTGCCCTTCGTTTGTACAAAAATGAGAAAAATAATTTAATTGCTATATTCTTCGTTTGTACAATAGTAATTTAATACTAGTTTGCTATATTTGTCCTTAAATCACGGTTATATATATATATATATATATATATATATATATATATATATATATATATATATATATATATATATATATATATATATATATATATATATATATATATATAGGCTTAGGTGGAGATTGTTTCTGAGTTTCAATATTTTTTATATCAATATTTTTTTTGTCGATATTTTATTTTAATCGATACTTTTTACCTATAATTAGCCCTAGGCTACTATGTCGTGCAAACGTTCTTGTGTACGTTAGGTCTCTTTTACGGCAAATTCTTGTGTAGGTTAGGCCTCTTTTTACGGCAATTTCGGTAGTTCAGGTTATGATAAGTCGAATTAGGTTCTGCTAGAAAAGTAAGTAATAATAATTGTGTGTATGTCTAGTAATAGTACCTCTGACAACTCTCTTGTTTACGATAGGCTTCTCCGATATTTTCGATTTTCGATATTTTTTAACAATCGAAACTCAGAAACAATCTCCACCTTTACATATATATATATATATATATATATATATATATATATATATATATATATATATATATATATATATATATATATATATATATATATATATATATATATATATATATTAGGAGTCATTTAAACATTTCTGAGAAAATCTAATAAACAACATTTTTTACCAAAATTCACAAGTGTAATGTATATATATATTTGTGGTTAAAGTCATTTAAAAAAATTTAGCACACACAATTTTGCGGTAAAGGTGGAGATTGTTTCTGAGTTTCGATTGTTAAAAAATATCGAAAATATCGGAGAAGCCTATCGTAAACAAGAGAGTTGCCAGAGGTACTATTACTAGACATACACACAATTATTATTACTTACTTTTCTAGCAGAACTTAATTCGACTTATCATAACCTGAACTACCGAAGTTGCCGTAAAAAGAGGCCTAACCTACACAAGAATTTGCCGTAAAAGAGACCTAACGTACACAAGAACGTTTGCACGACATAGTAGCCTAGGGCTAATTATAGGTATAAAAATATCGATTAAAATAAAATATCGACATAAAAAAATATCGATATAAAAAATATCGAAACTCAGAAACAATCTCCACCTAAGCCCAATTTTGCTTTAGTTCCCCATTTAATTCCAATTTCTTTTAAATGTAGAAAACAGAAATATCCGTCTGAATGTTGTTCAATTTATACTTGAAAAGAAAGAACTGGACAGTTTAAAAGACAGTCAATTTTATTTTAGTAGCATAAATATTTTTTTTTTTATTAATTTTTTGAAAGTTTTTATTTTTAATATATATTTATACTACTTTCATGAAAGAAAAGTATGTGTAGAACGCATTTCAATATATTTTAACTTCATATTTTCAATATAGTGAAAAATAGAGAGGTATCGTGTCAGATTGAATTATTACCTTACCCCTTGCTTATCCATATGTTGATGTAACTTTAAATTAAATATCAAAAGGGAGATACTTTCTATCAATTACATCATGTGGTTAAGCATTCCAGTAATTGACCACCCAGCTACTGAAATTTTCTCATGTCTAGTCTCTAGGAGACAAGTCTTTTTTTTTAACTTCTTAGTATGAGCTTTGGTCATTCTATTATGATGTAAAGGGAAAAATTTGTTTACATTTAATCTGTCAATTGATGAGAAAATTTTAAGTAATTGAATTATATCTCCTCTGGAAAGCATCATGAGTTCTCATTGCATATGGACATGGTTCACTCACTCTGAACTCGTGATGGCTTGAAGGGCAGTATTTTGTCTGCATGGAAGAACGGCCTATCCCTTCATCTCCCCTATAGATAAGGGCATTGACAATAGTTTTTTTTTTCTTTTTAAATACCTTTATACAACTTTACCATATAATTATACTAATTACATCGCCATACAGGGTTGGTGATTTTTTTGATTTTTTTAAAAAAAAAAAAATCAAAAAATTTTTGATTTTTTTGATTTTTTTTTAAACTGTTTTTTATTTGTTTTATTTTGTCATATTTTTTGATACATAATGATATAACAGATATATTAGTTCTTCTTATGTGTTAAAAAACTTTAAAGTAGTTTATATATTAGAAATATAACTTCCTTAATATTTGTTCAAGATTTCATATAGGGTAATACAAGAATCTGATCTTCATTAATATAATTTATCCAATATAGAACTTTAGAGTTTAGAATTCCTAATATATATTTCAATCAAATCTTCAACAAAATTTTATTGAGCTTTAATCTAATGCAATTTGAGGTTATAGACAAAAGAGAAAACAGAAAAGACAATTCCTTTTAATTTTCAACCATTTAAATTTTTATACAACATTATAAGAAAACAATATTCCTCTATATAAATTATAAAAGAAGAAAATTTAAGCACTTTTGATGCAGAATCATTAATCCATAAATTAAATACATAACTTGAAATATATATATATATATATATATATATATATATATATATATATATATATATATATATATATATATATATATATATATATATATATATATATATATATATATACTTTGAAAGTTATGTATTTAATTTATGGATTAATGATTATGCATCAAAAGTGCTTAAATTTTCTTTCTTTTATAATTTATATAGAGGAATATTGATAATGTTGTATAAAAATTTAAATGTTGAAAATTAAAAGGAATTGTCTTTTCTGTTTTCTTTTTGTCTATAACCTCAAATTGCATTAGATTAAAGCTCAATAAAATTTTGTTGAAGATTTGATTGAATATATATTAGGAATTCTAAACTCTAACAGTTCTATATTGGATAAATTATATTAATGAAGATCAGATTCTTGTATTACCCTATATGAAATTTTGAACCAAATATTAAGGAAGTTATATTTCTAATATATAAACTACTTTAAAGTTTTTTAACACAGTAAGAAGGAACTAATATATCTGTTATATCATTATGTATCAAAAAATATGACAAAATAAAAAAAAAAAAAAAAATTTTTTTTTTTTTTTAAAAAAAATCAAAAAAATCATGATTTTTTCATAAAAAAATCAATTGATTTAATCAGCTGATTAAATCAATTTGATTTAATCAATGCCAACCCTGTCGCCATATGTAATTATTTATATTCTAAAGTATTACATATTGTCTATGACATTCTGTTTTATTCATAAGTTTTTCATATGAAAAAATAATATTTACAAATGAAAAGTTTTTCAAGGATCGTGGATGCTCCTATAACTCCTTAATCATGAAATATATAGATATATAGTTCTCGCTACATGCTTGGGAGGAATGGAATATCAGATGAAAACCTTTATTATAGAAATTTACTGATACCAGTAAAGAGGCCGATACCGATACTCTATTTTTTTAGGTGCCGATACCGAAACTTTAATTATTATAAGAAATACACAGTAATAAGATAGAAAATTTGTGTACTGCTAGGCAACTAAGGATTGCATTCTATGTACAACCAATACTTAGTCATGTATTTCATATTTGGTTGTGCCCAAGTATATTTTATAAATTAAAATATTATCTTTTAGGGATAATAAATGGAAATATAATACTAATAACTTTTTTATGTTTGTGTTTATTCAAAAAATATTCCATTTCCATTTTCCAGTAAGTATTAACAAAGTTTAGCTAACTCGTTTTTGTTTTAACATGATTACAATTTACAAGAAGATTCTTTAACTAGCTACAGTATAAAGAATAAAAATAATGAAAGAAGAGACCTCAAATAATGAGCAGAAAAGACAAAATATAAAAAAACGCTATTATTCAAACATGACATAATATACTCCTTTAAAAAAATTTTTTTTTTTTTCTGATTCACAATAATGATTCAACAGGTTTTCTTAGGTAAGACCCTAAGTTAAAGTTTTTAAAAAAAATGTAAGATATAAAAATTATCAATTTATTTATTTATTTTTTTATTTTTTTGTTGTGTATCAAACTTTTTTTAACTATATTATTTCTTAATTATTATTATTTTTATACTATCAGTTGCTATAGCAAAAAGATCAGCTTCTGCAGTATGGGAGTACTTTACAATGTTTCAGGATAGGCTCGAAATAGCTAAATGTAACATTTGCAGTCAGGAAATTAGAAGAGGACCTCCGGATGTCCCAAGTAAAAATGTTTCAACCAAATCTTTATGGGGGTGTCTAAAATCAAAACAAAGATGAACATTCACTAGCAGAAGAGGAGCAGTCAAAAGAAAAATAAAATATTGAAAAAACAAGAAGAAAAATCTTAATTTTCTTATATTATGTTTGATTTAATCTACCATTAATAAATATAATTTGCCATTTTAACCCCAGCAGGCAAACTGCAGTTTTCCCTGATTTTTAACCGAGCCCCAGTTGGTCCATATATATATATATATATATATATATATATATATATATATATATATATATATATATATATATATATATATATATATATATATATATATATATATATATATATATATATATATATATATCAGGGCCCTAGTCAGGAGGAGAGAATATGGGGATCAAACCGTCCTCCCATAAAATTATCCTATAAGGTTTCTTGGTAGAAGAAATAATTATGCATTTCTCAGAGTATCATTTATGGACCTATACAAATTTTATTCCTGGGATAATAGGGATATTCAAATTTAATTTAAACTAGTGACCAATTCATGTGTTTGTTACTTTAACATTATATAGGTGTCTGATCCTGAAGAACTATCCTCTGACTTAAATGGAAATGCAGGACACAAGCCAATTTCAAGGAAAATGAAGCTTGATGATGGGGTAGATACAGAGGATTCATTTGCAGTAGCAACATCATCAGCAGCAATGCCAAAACTTGAGGTGATCGTAACTAACGTGTTATATATATATATATATATATATATATATATATATATATATATATATATATATATATATATATATATATATATATATATATATATATATATATATATATATATATATATATATATATATGAATTGCAATTGAGGATTTTATTTAAAAGTTTTAAATAATGAACTTTGCATAATATAGATATTAAAGAAATTTTGAAAAGAGCATCAAAAGGACAAATCATGTTAAGAAATTAAGAACTATATGGAAAACTTGAGAAAGTTCACAGAGATGATATAGTTCAAATTTTAGTTGATCATTGCATTGAACAGGAGCATTTTATTATGGAGTAAATTTTTAAATTAAATAATGTTAACAGGATAAAGTGTTGGTATTCTTTGAATATATAAAATTAAAATTAATTTCTGAGATAATACATTAAATGTTTTAGAACTGAAATGCAAATATCTGCATGCCACACTTTTAATAATAATTAATTAAAATATTTGTCAGTTTTTAAATATTTTATGTTCTATGCGGTGAGCCTCTACATTGAAACTATAGGTAGTATTGTTAGTGATTTATACTTGTTGCTGGAATAGAATTCATTTGTAACAGGATAAAGTTTCTTCTTTCATATTCTATATTTCCAATCACATGAGTCTTGCAAAAACACTTTTTCAAAGTCAAATAGCTTTGGCCTTTTTTTTTTTTTTTTTTTTTTTTTTTTTTTTGGGGGGGGGTTATATATATATATATATATATATATATATATATATATATATATATATATATATATATATATATATATATATATATATATATATATATATATATATATATATATATATATATATCACAGATCTGTAAACAAGATAATGCAATTTTATGATTATCTTATTCCTAAATTATTTCCAAAGGAGGATTCGAATACCTACTTCATTCCACCTCAAACGGACGGCATACAACAGAAAAGAACCTAAGGAAAGTTCATTGAAAGGTACCGGAATATCAGACAAAAGTTTCGAAAACTTGGATTATATTCAAAACAAAATTTTAAAAGTGGAACTAAAAAAATCTGTTAACAGTATCACATTGAATGAAGGTATTATATGTATTTTTTATTTGTTTTATTAAATATAACCTACGAATTTTTTTTAATTTAAATAATTATATTTTAAAGTTAGGTAATAAATAAAAATCTATTAGATTATTGAATGAAAAATTGTCTTAAAATAATAAGATAATTTGGCAAACTTTTCAGGTGACTATTTGTCAGAGGAAGAATATTTTGAAAAGCAGCAATGGCAGAAATTTAATAGACAACCTTGGGGACTAGTTGAACAAATATGGAAGGAAACTTCTGCTAACAGAATATTAGTTATTCACCATAACTAATAAGTACCATAAGCAGTACTTTGCTTGATTGACCAATATTGGAGCATGCAAATGGATACATTCTGGTGAATATATATATATATATATATATATATATATATATATATATATATATATATATATATATATATATATATATATATATATATATATATATATATATATATATATATATATATATATATATATATATATATATAATGTATAATAGGCATGTCTTCTTAAAGTGGAAGAATTATACTATTCTATTTTTTTGTTTAATTAGGTAAACATTGATTTTACGACTGTTCGGCACTTCTGCTAAATTTTATCTCAAGTGGAATTTGAACAAAGAAAGTATTAAACATTTGATGATGGAGAGAATCAAAGATAAAACATGTTTTAAAAAGTGTTTATCCGGAAAATTCAGGAGGTAGCAGTAATTTATGTTTGCTTTCATTTTAATTATGATTTTTATGAAAATTTACTTATTTGAAAATAGTAATTAATGATAATTATAAGATATTCATGTTTTACTGGAAAATGTTTTTATAAATCACATAGTTTAATGAAAGGCATGACCTCCATTATTATATATTAATGTTGAAATATAATTATGCCTATTATATTACAAAATTTAGTTTTGAGTAAGAGTGTGAAGTGTGTGTGTTTGTGTTAGATATTTTGTTATTAGTCCTTTAATTGTTTCAGACTAGAATCTTTCCAATAAAGTTTGAGGTCGAACTTTTATGATAAATTACAACTCATGAATACGGTTTCTTAGGTTTTAACATCCCTGTTTATTTTCTTAGGAGAAGATGCTGTGCTTTTGTATTTACTACCGTTGCTGCTAAAACCAAAAATAAATTTCGCTTCCATTAAAAAAGAACACATTTTGGAAACCTTACAAACGTGATATGCAAGAGGCTTTTGTGATACATGTTCAGGTAATTTTTATTGAATTATTAATTAGATTTTATTATACTTTGCTATTAACTAAATCGTAACAGTAGCAATATCGTCAGGCTTGTCCAGGTACTTTTATCTCTCTTCTTCTCATCTACATAAAAAAAATGGCGTCCGTTAACAGTTCCTCAGTTCCAACTAAAAATTACCTCTCATAAACTTCGTATTCTTCCCCATCACCACTTGGGATTTGTCGGCCACCGGTGATGAGGTTCATGCCGCCGAGGAACTGCTGATGTGTTCTCTTGCCGGTCTTTTTTTATTGATTTATGTAGCGTGCGCGGTCTTCAATCTAATTTCAACTTGTTGAAAACCACCTCCCTTCGTCTAAACCTCCAGTTCTTGTTCTTGATCGAAAGTCAGGTGTCTGAACTTTCTGACAGCAACTCCTATTCTATTCCCTCCTACTATCTCTATCCTCAATTTTCTTAAAAAAGGCGGATGTTGTGCATATGTACGCCACGATGTTGCCGATTCAATCTATATATATATATATATATATATATATATATATATATATATATATATATATATATATATATATATATATATATATATATATATATATATATATATATATATATATATATATATATATATATATATATATATATATATATATATATATATATATATATATATATATATATATATATATATATATATATATATATATATATATATATATATATATATATATATATATATATATATATATATATATATATATATATATATGCTTTCAGTTTTCTTAACCAGGCTTTCTTTCATCCACTAATTGAAAAATGTAATTGCATTTAAAATAATAATATAATTTTATAGTAGGAATATTTTTTTGAAAGTGTACATTTTTTAAAGATATTTTTGGCATTTAACATAACATATTTTGGTGGAGTATTTAAGAAATGGGTAAACACTTATTTATATTTACCATACCCGTTGATTATTTACCCTATTTATATAACAAAACGCGATATTGATTTCAGTTCCTTTAATCATCTCCCATTTCTTGATTTTATCCTAAACTTTTTTTTCAGAATCCCGAGGATGTCCCAGTCACTATATCCAGAAAACAAGAGAAACTTTCCCAAATGTTCTTTGAGCATGCAACCATTTTGTAATTTTGCAGAGGAAAGACCTTTGAATATAGCTCAGATTCTTACGTAGTATTGAACGACATTTTATACGGATTTGACTCACCATTAAAGGCAGTTGAAAATTGCTTTAAAGTTTTTCGCGTTGCTCATGCAAGATATCCATTTGAGTGAAAATGTGGATTTCATTCAAAAATATTTTTGAAATTGAAACTGAGTGGGATAAAACGGTTTTAGGTGTTTGTGAACTAATTTCAGATATTATTTCATACAATATTGATGAAATATCCGATTAGACTTTCAATAAACATAATAATTCTATTTAATATTGAGACAAATTTTAGATATTTTATTTTCAAACTCTCTCCAAAAAGGAATACATATTTTATTGTCAACTATTATTTCAGAACATCATGAATTGTACTTAGTTATTTACTGATTCTAATTTAAAATCAAAACATTTTATGATACATTATCATAGGAAGGTTTGTGCATGTGGTCCAATTATTCATTTGTGGTGAATGAAATTTGAATCTAAACGTAGTTAAAATTAATCAGTAATAGTAGCAATTGCAGACGAAATATACTAAAAACAATTGCTACTAAATATCAGTTAAAATTTTCTTACCGTTTAATCTCAAAAAGAGATTTCGATGATAACATTGTATGCGGAAAAAAATAGATTTAAAAAATATTACTGGCATATCACCTATATGAAAATATAAGTTATGGGCAAAGGTTTAACCCATATTGTGTTGTTTTTAATGATATTACGTATAAATCAAATTACTTTTTACTTTCTACTTTTAAAGATATGCCGATATTTTGTCCAATTATTTACATTTTATTTTATGTTCTTTCAAATTTAATGTTTTGTGTTAAAGAATGTAGAACACTTTTGAATTTAATTCTCATTATCATGTTCATGAATTTGAAATATCTCAAAACACAAATTTATGCCTATTATGTCTTATCTAACTGTGCTGATTTTAATTCTTACAAGATGAATGTTATGCTTGGTAAACATGTCTTTAATGAA
>SEYY01023644.1:0-2500 GCA_009176605.1 Armadillidium nasatum
TTACAAATTTTAGGAAACCCCGGCATAAACCGGCCCCGGCCCCGGCCGGGGCCCGGCCCGGGTGACCCCGCCCCGCCCGGCCAAATTCCAGCCCCGGTCGGTCCATAAATATATATATATATAAGACCGACTGGTCCCACTCTCTTCCACCCAGAATTTTCAGTCAATAAAATTCTAAATTCAAGTATTTTGATATATATATATATATATATATATATATATATATATATATATATATATATATATATATATATATATATGCATTTAAAATTGGGGCAGAGAAAACATGGTCGTTTTCAACGCCACCAAAACTCAATTTCTCCATCTCTCTACTCGACACAATCTTCCACACAACTTTGATATCTTCTTCGAAAGCACTCAACTGAAACCTTCATCTCTCCTTAATATTCTTGGTGTTTCTTTTTCTCGAGATCTTTCTTGGAAGGATCACATTATTTCTCTTTTTAAACAAGCTTCTAAGAGGTTGGGTGTTCTGAGGCGCCTACAGTATTTCTTCACTCCAAACCAGTTGCTTGCTCTGTATAGGGGTGTTATTCGCCCCTGTATGAAGTACGCTTCACACATCTGGGGTGGTTCCACTCATACAGCTCTCCTTTAAAAGGTGGAGTCTAGGGCTTTTCGCCTTATCAACTCTCCTACTCTCACTAATTCTCTCCAGTCTCTTTCTGCCAGTCGAACTGTTGCGTCACTCTCTCTATACTATCGCTATAACAACGGACACTGCTCTTCTGAACTCTTTCGTCTTTCGTCGTATACCTCCTTCACTGAGAAGGGCTCGTGCGACTCATCCTTTCTCTATTCAGCTCTCTTACCCCAGATTTAACCAATATGCTCAATCTTACATGTACTCTACTGGTAAAGTCTGGAACACACTCCCTTCATCTATTTTCACAACTTCCTACGACTTATACACCTTCAAACGCCGTGTATCATGTCATGTCGGCCTTTAATTTGAACAGGTTCCAAACCTTCCTCCTAACTCTTTTGGAAATTTTAGTAGGCCTCTGCCTCTGGCCTTTGCTGACCAGAGGTGAAATATATATATATATATATATATATATATATATATATATATATATATATATATATATATATATATATATATATATATATATATATATATATATATATATATATATATATATATATATATATATATATATATATATATATATTATATATATATATATATGAAACCATCTTTTATTTTCGTGTTCAGTACATACTGTTCATAATCAGAACTCTTACAGACTCTCGACTGTTCTCAACATTCTACCTGATAATCCGTAATCTCTTTCCAATCACCTCCACAAATTACTTCTGGGTACCGAATCAAAAGCTTTCTGCAAATCTATAAAAGCTACATTTACTCCGATTATTATATTCTCATGTCTTCTTAATTATCTGTCTGAAACCGTAGATAAAATCCGTAGTTCCTCTACTTTTTCTATAAACATGCTGGTCCTCACCCAGCTGTGGCTCAATTCTTTCCCTCAATCTCTTTTCTATCATTCTTTCATAAACATTTACTATTTGTCTTATTAATGATATATCATGTAATTTGAACATGTACCAAAATCTTCTTTACTTTTATATACTGGAATTATTACTTTCTTTCCCCATTTTTCCATATTTGACCCCTACACCAATACGTGTTAAGTAATCACAATATATATATGTTTTAGTTTGTCTCACCTGTAACTTTTTATCAGCTCTATCTCTATTCTATCCTCTCCTGTAGCTTTACTACTTTTCACTTTGACAAACTCAAACTCAAACACCTCCCTTGTGAACTGAATCATTTCCTGAAACTCATCTCCCCTTCTCTCCTCTTGATTTTCTCCTTCCTGTCCCACATTCAGAAAAGATTCAAAATAATCTGTCCATCTTTGACTAATTTATCTTGATGTCACTAATATCTCATCTTGTGCATCTTTTATGCACTTTGGACTTATCTTTCCTTTATTATTTTGCCAATCCATATATCACCTATTCCCTCTTCTGAGGTCTTACTTCAACCTTTCCCCAACATCCTATAGCTTCCACTCTTAGCTCTTCTCTTCACTGCCTTAATTTACTTCATTTCTGGCCATCAGATATTCCATTCTAGAATTCTAGATTATATATATATATATATATATATATATATATATATATATATATATATATATATATATATATATATATATATATATATATATATATATATATATATATATATATATATATATATATATATATATATATAATATATATATATATATATACAATAACAACAATAGTTGTTGGTCCAAGAAATATAATTTGAATTCACCCGCAATAGGGTTTTTATAAAATTGTCTGCTACAGCAATCGATTATTAAACTTGCCTTGCAACACATACTTTTTCTGCTCCTGCGCTGAAAATATTGTATCCGATACCTATCTATTATCTACCTTTAGCTTTCGCTGTTTAAACCTTAATAGTCCGTCTTTGTTG
>SEYY01023644.1:7500-25000 GCA_009176605.1 Armadillidium nasatum
ACCATTGCAACACCATTGTAACCTGAGAATCTTTTCTCCCAATCAGTTTTCAAATCTCATCTCACTCTGCAAAAAAAAAAAAAAAAAAAAAAAAAAAAAAAAAAAAAAATTTAAATGACACTTTAAATTAAGTTTAATTTAGTATTTGAGTTTAATTTTGATGTTAGTTCCTTTGCTCACTTTCAGTCTGTTTTTTCCCTTCGATAGTAATTTATTGACTGAACTTAACTCAGTTTCAATCAAATATGATGTTGGAAACAACTTATTTTGACAATATGACTCCATAATATTGAATAAATTATTTCGGTTTTCTTTACCATACATATATTTTAAGGTATCATTGCGTGGTAATTCAGTTTTTTAATTTCTTCAGCAGCAAAACTAACACCGCAGTTAAATTGGTGTAGTATCCATGATTTTTATTTGTTGTAAAATTAATCAGAGAATTCATTTTTTTTTTCATGTCTCATTTTTAAGTACAAAAATACTCAGAAAAGGTTTCAAGATGTATTTTGCTAAGTTAAGAACTGATTTCTGCTACTTCAGATATCTTAAAACAGAAACATTTTTAGAAATATACAATATTTCAGTACATTCTTTCGAATCAATCAATATAATAAGTTTCATTTCTTCAGAATTGAAATGTTACCTCATTAATCATTCAAAATATCTAAGCTTTATAATGTTATTTTTATATTTTGCTTATATATATATATATATATATATATATATATATATATATATATATATATATATATATATATATATATATATATATATATATATATATATATATATATATATATATATATATATATATATATATATATATATATATATATATATATATATATATATATATATATTATATATATTATATTATATTATATTATATTATATTAGTCGCTGTTGGAGCGTAATGTAGTCTGGAACGCTCATACAAAGCACATAATGTTTACGAAGGGCATTCCCACATACTTCTTTACAAGACTGCGAATCTGGTAAAATTTTTTTGCTTGTTCTCACTCTGGCTCCAGCTCCATCATTTTAAAATATTCGGCCCAGATTCTGGCTCTGATTACATCATTTTAAAATTGCGCATCTCTTGCTCTATCTTAAAATTATACAGCTTCTGCTTTTTTCCCGCCTCTAGACCCATTTACTGTATGTAGAAAAATATACTTATTTCTGTCTTCAGCAACAAAAAAAAATTTTCCATCTCCACTCAAAAATTTTCTTTTTTGGCTCCAGCTCCCTGCCCCTTCTTTCCAACTCTGCTTTTCAACTTACTCTGAAAATAGTATTTTGCTAGTTTTTAAATGCTTCCGTTTTCTATATAATAATTTAAATTATCTCGCTATCATATTTATATTTATTTTATTTTGATTTTGTTTTTCTTTTTTTAGGTAATATATTAGCGAAACATTTAACTAAAGTAGCTCTTTAGAAGAGATTCTCTTTTCCTTTTGTTATATTTCGTTAAAAAATATAAAAATAAAAATTGGGATTTATTAACTATTTTCACACATTTATTTGTATAAGTAAATTTTACGGAAGACCGGTTTAATCAACAACGCTGTCCTTGTTTTCCTGAATTAATCTTTCAAATATTCTACTTCATTTCTTCGGCTTCAGTATTTTTATTTGTATTATTTATTTTTTTCCAACCATCCCAAATACTTTGAGTTTCATAAACTCAAATTGTAAAATTTTTTCTATGACTTTCATCAAAGATTTTCCTCTAGTCCTGAAAATAATCCTGATGAACCATGATAATCTTGAGCAGCTGGTGTAGCTGTACTTTTATCCCTAATGATCTTTAAGATTAATTCGACATAAGAGTATATTATATTTTCTTAATTTCTAATCCTTCTCCTTAATTGGTTAACCTCTCTCATCCATGGTTGCTCAGGCTCCTTATCCTATCCTTTCTCTTTAAGCTTACCTTAGAAAATATATCATATTCGTTCAGGAAACATTTGTTACACTAGCGATTTTGGTGCTTCTGACTTGCAGTTGAACTTACTATGATTTTCCTTTCAGTAATCACTGTTTCAGTGAGATTGGTCCTTTAGAGTGTGTTCAGGGCTCATCCAATGTGATTTTCCTTGCTACTGAAGCACATGTTTCATTTTCTTTTCCTACACTAAAACAAAAACCTTTATTTAACTGATAGTTCTTAGGCAGTCTGTCACAGGTATGCGGCCTTCAAAAATTACAGTAATCTTTTTATTACTTTCTTTCTTCTCTTTCTGGCGCCATGTCAAAAGTCTTATAACTTTGGTACTTGCATTTTTTCCTGACTCGGTTTCACAACTACCTAGCCTCCTCTTGATTCTGCAAAAGTTGAACTCATCCTAATATTTACTTCTTACTCCACTCTAAATGATTCTGATATTTTTATCCTCTTCCATCCCTTATTACTAGCCGTAATACTTTAATTTCTTGTTAAAATGTGACTTGTGCCCTCTCTGAGCTTAATACTATTATAGTGTAAACATTCTGATGTATTGTTTCTGAGTTTTTGAAAACTGGTTCTTAATTCCACCTTGATTTTGTAAACTTTGTGTCTTCCTATCAATTACTACTACTTTGTCGTATTTAGTAAATAATAATAATAATAATAATAATAATAATAATAATAATAATAATAATAATAATAATAATACGGAAACAAAAATAAAAAAAATGAAATAAAAATCTCATAGACAAAGGTGTCTGTGTCGTTTCTATACAATAGTGAGTCGACCTTCATGAGGGAGTTATAATAGTTTTTATTATTATTATTTCAGAATTTTTGAAAGAGATGGTGTTAAAGTCATTGCAGATGAAACGTCATTAGAATATGTTCAAGGATCCACTGTAGATTATCATGTTGAGCTTATCCGATCTTCTTTTAGGATAATAAATAATCCTCAATCAGAGAAAGGATGCTCTTGTGGTGCTTCTTTCGCCATAAAGATTTAAATTTATGAAGTCTTTTGATTTATAGTCATTTTGTTTAGTTATTGGGATATAAAGATTCTATTTTCACTATATAAATAATTAAAGATTCAAAAACTTTATTTAACCTTTGCAAAAATGTATAATTTTAAAATAATTATTAATTTTTTCAAATTCAATAATTTTTGTTATGGTCTTCGCTGTGGTAGTTTATGCAAGGATAAAGTTCAAGTCGACAGCTTACGCCTTACAGCCAGGTGTAGCTGTACAGAACATCTCTTCTGTGATTGCAGACAGGCATAGAACTATCAACTGTAAAGAGAAAGTAATTTGTAGCATCAGTATCCGAAGAGCTCGTCATATTCTAGTAAGCAATTGCTAACTGCCTGGAAAAGAAGTTCCCCGATGAAGGGATAGAAAATACTTACAGTATATCCCGCCTTACAACGATTCAATTTAAAGTAATAAACTAGAAAAATATTCTTTAATACTCGTTGTGTTCAAGCATTAAACCTTTACATTATTTTAATAATTTTACCTTAAAAAAGTGAAAATTCTTTGAACTAGCAAAGATTAAAATTTGAAACAATGTTGATAATTAATTTTAACCTACAGAAATAAGAGGGGAAGGGGAATGCAAAATTACCATGGAGATATGGTGGGAAATAGAGAATGAAAAAAAATAAATAAATAATGATTAACAATCAGAATAGGAATATAACTATAACAGTAAGAACGATGTTATCGGTAAATAAATATGAAAAGAACTAAAACCAAAAAAAAAAAAAAGCAAAACAATATTGAGCGTTTTTTAAATACTCCATTTTAGTACTAACAATATACAATTAGTACTCCATCACACTGAGGTGGGTACATGGCTGAAGTGATATGCTGTGTTCGTGTTTGCAGTTTTATTTCAATATGGAGAAATCTTTTCTGGAGGAAAAAGTAAACAATGCAGAAGGACAAATAAATGTGGATGAAGAGCCAGAATTTGATAACTTCGACAATTTTTTGGAGTTTGGGGGAAACAAGATTTCCAGGCATTAATCCATGAAAGGATATAAATTTAGAACTTCAAAATTAAAAAATTAAATGCCTGATCTTTCATAAATTTAACTTCTGAAACACATTCTTTAGCAATATTTTTCACCTTTCTCAATAGATATGATTTTTTTTTTAGTTTAAAAGTTTACTTCTCACAGGCACGCCCTATTCGGAGAGATTAACCTTTCTAGGTAGATTATACCTAGGATCTGAAAGCGATATAGAGTCAGCGCCCTCATGCACTTGAGTCATACGCTATACTATTCCGTGTACCTGTAATATTTTTTTTTTTATAGTTTAATGGTGAGAAACTATGCTGGAACAACGATTCAATTTAAACAAACTAAAAAAAATATGCTTTAATACTCGTTGTGATCACGCATTCAACATTTACATTATTTAATAATTTTACCTTAAAAAAGCGTAAATTCTTCTCTGAACTAGCAAAGATAAAAATCCGAAACCATGCTGATTAAATTTGTCCTTTTTATGAATAATTTTGGTAAACCCAAATCATTTTAAGTACAGATTTTAATAGTTAATTTTTTAATACTGAGAAAATGAAAATTTTTAATCTTCAATTTTTGGGTTTTTAAAAAGTTTGCACTTATGGGCATTACCTTATTCGAGGAGGGGAATTTTTCTATAAAGTTTCTTCCTAGGATCTGCATGAGGTATCGAACCAATGCCTTCAAGCACGTAAGTAAACTACTCCACCATTTTGCTACCGTTTAATCTTAAAATTAAAAGGTTTATAAATGAAAGTTTATTATATAAGCAATATGTAAAAATTTATTTATAACACTGATTTTTACAACTTACAAGGTTCAAAAATTAAAGCTTAATTAAATACAGAAATAAAAAAAATCGCCCATTTTTCTACGGTACTACAGACCCCATCTCGGAATGTTCAATTTGATAAAGTAGAGAGAATCATATTTCAGGTATAGTCTTGTGTCAAAAACTAAAATGAATTCTCTGTTATTCACATTCAACCATAACTAACACCCCTAAGGCAATGAAGTAGTTTCAAAATAAAATATGATAGAACATTATTACCCATATGAACTAAACCACACTTCTTTTCCCAATGGAATAAATTTGACAAAGTGACAAATTATTTTGAACCTCCTCTTTGAATCACCATAAAAGAGATAGTTCAAGAGGTTTATGAAGAAAATATATCGTGCAATGCAATTGTATCATAGGCAGAGAAAAGAAATAAAAAAAAAAAAAAGAAAAGAAAATTCCAGGGATTAATTTGGTTCAGCTCCGAGTTAAATTTTAACCCGAATTGGCAGGTGAGGAGACCAGCACTGAGAGAAATTGAAAATGGTAACAAATCAATCGTATCTTTAAGGTATGCAAAGTATAAAAATTTCTGTTCTTGAAATCCAAATTAGCTCTTACAATTATTCGGTGTCAGCTTATATACAAAATAATTCAAATTTAACCATTGTACATGCATTTATTATTACTATTCTGAGAATTTCAAATAACCTTATTTAAAGTGAAACATAATTATGACAGAAGAATGAAGACAGGAAAATGGAATAATACATTAATTAATAGTAGAAATAAAATATTTAAAGAAACAGCTTGGATAAAATATATGGAAATAGAATACATAGGACACAATAACCTTATATAAAAACGAATGAAAATGAAAAATGAAAAAAAAAAAAAGTTAATGTGATACTAAATTACAAAATTGGTCATTTTATAACAGTTACTATTAAAAAATACGGCACAGGCAAGAAGAAATGCAACCGTTTACATAGTTGTACCGAATTATTACAATATGTTAATTGTTCCATAAAATTTCTTATTGATCATTTAAACTAAGGTATTAAAAAAGCTGTAAGTTTATTTGGCAAATAAATCAAAATATTTTGGATTATATGAGTAATAATTTTAATAAAAAATTATCGAATGTGAATATTCCATCAATATATATATATATATATATATATATATATATATATATATATATATATATATATATATATATATATATATATATATATATATATATATATATATATATATATATATATATATATATATATATATATATATATATATATATATATATATATATATATATATATATATATATATATATATATATATATATATATATATATATATATATATATATATATATATATATATATATATATATATATATATATATATATATATATATATATATATATATGATGATTATTGGTGTATGTTCAATAAATGTTTAGGATCATTTGCAAATTCAGAGTAAGGCAACATGTTCTGAGCATAATGAACCTGCTTTAAGGAATGAAACATACATTATATAATAAGGAAAAAATTTAAGGTCAAGAAATTTTAAATTATGTACATATTTTATGGTTTCAAAATAAATTATTTTAAATTTATCCAAATACAAAAGCAATGCTTTTTATTTTACATTAAAATATTTGTGTTATAAAAACTGCTGTATTTTGTATACTTTTATCGCCTTTTATCTAAAAACATTTTATTTTAAAATTTTACTTCATATGAAAGAGTAATAAGGAATTTTTTTTTTTTTGAATTCTAGAGCCCCTTAATTTGTCCTTAGAAGAGACACTAAAAATTAAATAATACAAATGACAATCAGTTTGATTAAATGTCCCAACCAGGGTTACGGAATCGGTAAACTTTAGGAGATTGGAATCTGAAGTGGAACCAGAGTTGCATGGTTCAAAACATCGGGAATCAGAGACAATTCTGCAGCCCTTGTAACAACTTTTTCAGAATTTACAAATTTATGAGAAATTCCTCCTTTCCAAACAGTTTACCTTACACGACTTTGAAGTACTTTTCATATAAATATTAGCTCAAACAGAAAATTACCAGCATTCAGAAAGAAATTACTATTAAACAGGTCCCAATACGGGGGAGGAAAAAATAAAAGTGCTCAGGGATGAAATCTTGAAAAATAGAAGTATTATGAATGAGTGCGTATCAGACGTATACTACCATCAAGTTTTCAATACAATAAGTTCATTCTTAAATTAACATAGTTATTTAAATTCTTATACTATTTTTGGCTGGCGTTGTGGATGACCATAGATTGAGGAGCTATTGTATTGTCAACTAGAATTTCCAAGGAAATATTTACTGTATGAGATATTTTGAGTGTAGGTAGAAATTTAACAGTAATTTCTACATTTTCATGTATAAAAAAATATTTAAAAAATAAATGAGATTAAACAAAACTACAGCATTTATTACTTCACTAAACTAGTTCAAAAGTTTTTCAGAAAAAATAACGCTAAACTTTAGTTTTAATATCAATTATTTTCATTCAATGTTTCTTAACAGGTTTTGATTCATCATGTCTGATGTGTGTTGTCAAGTTTAATATTTTTTTTAATTAAAGTACTAGAATATTTATTCATAGGTGCATGGGAGTATTCTTTTTAAATTATATATAATATACTGGGTTAGTGGTGGTGTTCCTGACACTACAGATATTCAGCTAAATACAGATTCTGAAATTTAATTATAATTTGAGTCTAGTGTACGCCTTTCATTAAAAGTCAAAACTTTATGAGCGGAAAAAGGATAAAGTAATGGGAAGATATGATTAAAACTGTAATTTAAATTCAAAGTAGTTCTTCCCCCTTTAAATACACTTACATTCATACTGAACTCGCTCAAAAATTCTTCTTCTAATATCAGATAGTTATATTCAACATCCTATTACTTTAATTTAGTCAAGGTCTTCACTACTGTGACACGAATCCTAAGTTCTATATAACAAAATGCTAGCAACAACCAGTTTCCTGAAAGTGGCAAGTTTCTTCCCTGTTTCTTTTGGTATCTTTGACTTACTTTTATCTATAATCATCTTATATACCTGCTTGGATACACAAGTAGCTCTCGAGTCTCTTAACACAAATTACTCAATCACCCTCTACAATTTACTTGGTTCATTCTAGTACAAAACCAACCTACCAGCTTTTCATTCAACTAATTTCTACAGCTAAAATCTAAAAACAATGTAGCCTTTATCCTCACAGCTCAGCTGGTTCTTTTTGTCTTTTTCACAACTTCAATTCAGTCTACTGTGATTACAAATTATTACTTATCACCAATCTTCCAGGAAAAATCCTGGTTCTTGTTATTTTCGTTTTCTATTTCTTTATGTCTTTATCTTATAATAATAATAATAATAATAAAATTAAATAAAAATAATTATAATTTAATAACAACAACAATAACAATAACAAATTATTACTAATTCTGGAATAAAAGTAACTTCTAATGCAATAAAGGATCTTGAATTTTACCGACTCTTGTTTCATTTGAAATTTTTTTTCTGTAAAGAAAGTTAAAAACAAAAAAAACAACAAAAAATTAAGATAAACATAAAATTCGTGATGATAATTGCATTAATAAATGAAAAAAATAAAACTCACTTTCAATTGAAAGCTTAACTGTTCGATGGTTTCAGCTTGAAGAGTAATTTTTTCATTCATATCTGCGATGTGATCGGACATAGCAGATATTTGTTCTTCATAGTTCCTTTATATATATATATATATATATATATATATATATATATATATATATATATATATATATATATATATATATATATATATATATATATATATATATATATATATATATATATATATATATATATATATATATATATATATATATATATATATATATATATATATATATATATATATATATATATATATATATATATATATATATATATATATATATATATTATATATATATATATATATATATATATTATATATATATATATATATATATACGTGTAAGCACCACTCATGGACAGAGCCCTTTTCGAGGAGGAGGCATAATAAAACCTTTTAAAAAAACAAGCTTAACGCATATCCCTCCTAAGGTGAGAGCAGACAGAGGCTTTAAAGAGAGGAATATTAAATACAGCAGAAAAAAAAAGATGGCAGGGAGTTTCACAGAACAGAGGTGGCTGGAAAGGAAGCACCACAAAGAACAAGCTTCGAGTTTGCACTACTCCACATTTTTCTTTTTATGTTGCGAGGGCGGCGCAATGGATGTGGGCTGAGAGGTCAACTCCCTCGAGCGCCTGCAGTTGAAATACCTATAGAGAAGAGATAGCGCACCAACGCCAAGTCACAGAGAAAGGTGGTCAAAGAGTTGAAAGTTGGGGACAGTTTATTACTTTTAGCCTTAGACTTAATCCTATCAAAATGAAGGGGGAGAACCGGACCCACCCCAAATGTGAGAACAGTACTTCATTCAATCTCTGTGATGTTTTTCTCATTCTGAGTAAGCATTAGTTTTCGTTAAATTTTCCATACAATAATCTTTATTATCTCATTTTGAAAATTTTTTTTGACCCAGTGATACACAAATTTACAGATTACACACATGTTCCTATATCTTCAAAGTTGGAATTTTTCCTTCTAATATAAGTAGTAAAGTATTCAATTGTATTGTTATAAGATAAGAAATAGATCTGAGTGATGTTGGTAAATATGAAACAATATTAAATAAGGCTCTTAAAAGAAGAGAAGCCTTACGGGATGGCACGATTAAAAGAGAACACTGTTAGAGAAATAACAGTGGTACTTCATAACACTGTTAATATTGCTGTTTTCCTTTAATACCGCTAGTCATTCTGCAGTAGAGCCATTTAATGTAGTTTCTCTTAAGTGTAACAACTATGTTCGATTCTAACTTACTGCAACTGCAATTCATTATTGTCCCACTCCCTTTGGCAATGCCTTTCAGTGTTCTCTCTCTCCTTGACAGTATTTCTTTTTCTTTAAAGGGTATAGGTCAAAGGAATCAACGCAATATTAAATGACACAAAAATTAAGAGATAGTATTAAAAGGCAATGTTAAAGTAAGCGACGTACCATTCAATGGTGACCTTAAAGAATAAAAAGACTAATTGACCAGCGCTGTCAAAATATGAGTTAAAGGATGAAGAATCAACACTGAACAGCATCGTTAAAGACAACGACAACAACAACAACAAAAAAAAAACACTATGCTGAATAGCACAGTCAATTTGCCGGTGCTATAAATAATAATGATAATAATAATAATAATAATAATAATAATAATAATAATAATAATAATAATAATAATAATAATAATAATTTTTTTTTTTGAATTCTTGTACAGGTGCTGGCACTGCCTACGAAAATGAGGCAATGTTAGTGTGAAATTTCAACACAAAAATCTGCACCTAGACTGAATGAAAAGAAATAGTCGAGTTTCGATAATAATAATAATAATAATAATAATAAATAATAATAAAACTAATAATTATAATAATAATAATAAATAATAATTTATTATTACTGCCATTAGTATAACATTTTTAAAAAGATTTATTTACTAGTACGTACAATATTTATAAACAAGTTAAAAAATAAAAGGTTGGCTTATAAGAGCACTAACATTTATAAAGTTTAAAAAATGATATACTTTTAAATTAATAAATAGATTAATTAAAAAGTTGTGATAAAGCTTTTTCTTTTCTTTTTCTTTTTGTCATTTATATCAAAACTATTAACACAATGTAAACACCAACCTGGAGGTGGTCGAAAGTGCTTCCTGAATCTGAGCTTTTTCTCTTCTTTGAACTTCTACTTCTTTTTCAACTAAAGATTTTGCATCTTCACTAATTGCCAGACAGTGCAAAAGATTCTCACACTATATATATATATATATATATATATATATATATATATATATATATATATATATATATATATATATATATATATAATAAATATAATATAAAAAAATATAAATATATATATTATATCTATATATTATATATATATAATATATTTATATTATAATATTATATCCCCCAAAGGTGTTACATTTCATCAAGATAATGTACGTTTCAATACAAAATAAAAAGATATAAAGACCTACACACTGGAGAAAGACCATCCAAACCTTCCTTAATCTTCAGATCTTACCCCATCTAATTACTACCAAATTATAGGGATATAATGTTATAAAATTCTGCCGAATTTCTAACGTAGAAGTGACTTCAAACCACCTCAGTCTCTGACTGGTCAAATAATTTAAATATGGATACTTTTTTCGGTGGATGGTGATCCGCATGCCGTCACTACTATCATCATAGTTGAGTTTATTCCCTTTGTTTTTTCATTTCTTTGAATTTTGGAAATAGCAACCTACGTCACTGTTTATACTAGAGAAAACCGTATTTTGAATTTTATTACTTATATCCCTATACTTTGTTACCACTTATTCCGGAGTTTAAAGAATCGTCTCACTAAACAAATTCTTAAAAGGTATCATCAGATTAAATCCACTAATTTTTTCTCCGAAGCAAATGAATACTATAAATCACGGCATTAACAAGATTGAGAGTCGGTAAAAGGATATTATTGATTATGATATAACCAGTGTTACTGATTAAATTCTCATAAGACAGGAAATTATCATATATATATATATATATATATATATATATATATATATATATATATATATATATATATATATATATATATATATATATATATATATATATATATATATATATATATATATAATTATATATATATATATATATATATATATATATATATATATATATATATATATTATATATGGGATGGGCTGGAGAGTAAAATTGCTGGATACCAGATATTAAGCAAATTTTAAAAAATTGGATACCGGATATCAAGATAAAATTGTCAGGTATTCCTTAAAATGCACATTTATTGCTAATTAAATTTACGAATAATATATATATATATATATATATATATATATATATATATATATATATATATATATATATATATATATATATATATATATATATATATATATATATATATATATATATATATATATATATATATATATATATATATATATATATATATATATGGCCATTCCCCAAACAACACATTTCCAACGTTAACGAAAAGGCCATCTCCAAAAAACACATTTCCAAGGTAAATAATAAAAATAAAAAAAATGGTTAAAGGTAAATAAATATTATTTGCACACATTAAATGCCACTAAATACTGTTTTAAGTCATCATGTTTTAAGATGACATTCTCCAATATTTGAAGGCCATTGTCTGTACACTCTTGGAGTCAATTTCTGAAGACAACCATGACTCAATGGGCCATGTCAGGTGAAACAGCGGCTATCTCTTGCTGAATAATAACTTTTAAGGGCGTCAAGGGTTTGGGGTCGATGATCATACATTTGTAATTTAAGTAACCCCATAGGAAAAATTCCCTAGGGGTGAGGGCAGGGGACCCCAAAATTGATACACAATGAGATTAGCCGATCTGAAAACATTTTCCTTAAATATTGCAATAATCTTTGAGCTGTATGTGCTGTAGCTCCATCTTGCTGAAACCACACACTGCGTTCTTCAAGCTCAAGATATTCGAATTGTGGCCTTGAAAAGTTTTCGAGCACATGGATGTAATGGACAGAAACACCACTCTCGTCTAAGAAATAATTACTCATGATTCCAACAACGGCAATGAAGCTCTAACACAGTCACTCGCACGGAATGCAACGGTCTTTCGTGCAGCCTGAAAGAGTTGTCTTCAGACCAATAGCTAAACTTTGGTTTACTTGCTTTCACAGCCATTGAAAATGACCTTCGTCAATGAACAAGAGTAGTAGTAGAGAATTTTCCTGAACATGTTTCGGAATATTCTCGCATAATTTCTGCAGCCTAACCAGTGTGTCGCAATGAGTTCTTGCACAACCAAAATTTTAAATGGATGGAAGTGGAGGTCCTTGTGTAAGATCACCTTGCAGTTTTTCGAGAAATCACTATAACTAATGCATGCTTTCGTGAATAACATCTCGGAGACTGCACAGCAGATCGTCTCAATGTTAAAAATTTTCGGCCGTACGCGCTCAACTAGATAGATCAGGTTATTTTCTTATTAAAATTATGACTGTTGCCCTGAAATTCTCAACTCACTGCAGGATGTTTTCCAATCTAGAAAGTTTTGGTTCCTTGAAATACCGAAACATCTTCTCAACTCTTTTTCAACTTTTTATTAATGATCTTTCTATTACTTCATCATCTATCCACTCCTATACCGATGACTCCATTCTTCATTTCTCCTTTCAGTTTGAAAGACAACCCTGCCAACAGCGGTTAAATGATGCATGGAGGGTGGCCTTGGAGTCACTTACCTCTTATCTTTCTCGTATTTCAAATTGGGTCAGAGAAAACATGGTAGTTTTCAATGACTCAAAAACTCAGTTCCTCCATTTATCTACTCTCAACCTTCCACACAACTATGACATCTTCGAAAACACACAACTCAAACCTTCGCCTGTCCCTAATATTCTAGGTGTTTTTCTTTCTTGGAAAATTACATTACTTTTCTAACTAAACAAGCTTCTAAGAGGTTGGATGCTTTGAGGCGCCTTCGGAAATTCTTCACGTCACCCCAGTTGCTTGCTCTTTATAGGAGTGTTGTTCACCCCTGTATAGAGTTCGACTCACATATGGGGTAGTTCCACTCAAACAGCTCTCCTCGAAAAAGTGAGGCCTAGGGCTTTTCATCTTGTAAACTCTTTCGCTCTCATTAACTCTCTACTATCTTCTTTTGCAGGTCGAATTGTTGCGTCATACTCTCTATACAATCGCTATTACAACCTATACTGCTCTTTAAAGCTCTCCCGACACATACCTTCTCCACTGAGACGAGTTCGTGTGACAGGTCTTTTTACAGCCTCATCCTTTCTCTATCCAATTTTCCGACTTAACCCGCTATGCTCAATCTCACACGTACGCTCCTGGTATGGTATTGAATACATTCCCTTTATCTATTTCCCCAACTTCCTTTGACTTCACACTTTCAAAAGCCGTGTGTCAAGACATGTCAGCCTTTATTCAACAATGATTAATATATCCCCAACTCTGATGGAAATTGATAAGCCTCTGGCGTTTGCATATACAGAATATATATATATATATATATATATATATATATATATATATATATATATATATATATATATATATATATATATATATATATATATATATATATATATATATATATATATATATATATATATATATATATATATATATATATATATATCGCATTAATGTTTACAAACTTCGGCAGATGGAAGGTGTCATCATCACAATGAAATTACACCGCCCGTATAAGTTATATCGAGGAGACAATTTGGGAATGAAGCCAACACAATACACGTAGCAGGCAACATAGGGGGATGCCATTACTACAGGTGTTCAAAATGAAAGCCCTCGGGCCTGGATACGTAACTCGCACAGGCGGACCATACTGGCCTGCAACTGCCAGAGGTCCATAGTGTTCCTAATAAGAGTTACGCTTTCCTCCACCATCTGCAGTAAATGTTGCCTATCGATAATTTCCTCCCCATATACCAGATGCTCTAAATGACCCCATAAATAAAAGTCACGAGGATTGAGGTCTAGGGACCTGGGAAGCCATGGGGTTTTAACAAAACTAAATGTCCCCTCGATATCAGGTAAACCATCGATACGACCCTATATGTATTCGGTGAAATTTCATTGTGATGATGTCACTTTCCATTTGTCGAAGTTCGTAAAAATCGATGTGAATCACCCTGTATATAATTCTGTGAAAGAAAACTTATTTTCAAGTTTGTAATGTAAATAAATTATTAAATTTTTGAATACATATGTACATTTATTAAACATAAATAGTAGAAGATATTTTAAGTGCTGTTAAATAGAGTTGAAAAAACAAAGTAAATAGAATACAATAAAGATAGATATTGGAAACCTTAATAGATATTTTTCCTTATAATTAAAAAACTTATTTTTACTGGATATCAGCCCGATAGTCAGATACTGAAAGAAAGGCCGGATAACCGGATATCCAGCCCATCCCTAATAATATATATATATATATATATATATATATATATATATATATATACCTCATTTTGGTATAGAGCTGCTTGACTAATGCAAGAGGTTAGTTGCATGAAGAGTTGTGAACAGCGGTTTGTGAAATGATCGCGAATTTGTTTCTCTCTTTCCTCTGGCCGAGCAAATGGATACTTGAACTTCACCAACCTACGAAGATCGGAATTAAAAATAATTAGTCTTTGAAAACATGTAATTAAAGAGTAGATGCCTAAAATGCCCTACACATCGATAAACTGCTATTAAAGCAGTTATATATATTATATATATATATATATATATATATATATATATATATATATATATATATATATATATATATATATATATATATATATATATATATATATATATATATATATATATATATATATATATAATATATATATATATATATATATATATATATATATATATATATATATAATATAAAAAATAATGCAAAGAGAGATTTAAATAGAATCAATTCTGTGTGAGGATGAAAGACCAATAGATTAAGAAATTATTTTTTCAGCCTATTACACAGGGAAATTATACAATAAATTCATTGTAGATTTTTATTTCCTAATGTAAAAGGGTAGTAAAAGATGCGAAGATGTTACTGGGACCTTGGACTAGGACCACAAATTGGTAGTTAAGGCTAATGTAATACAAAGAGAAAAAAAAATATATTCTTGTTAAAGTTAAATTAAAAGTTTGAAAAAATGTAAGACGCAGATACCCAGAAAGTGTGGTAGTGGAGGTTTTACAAAAAGAATGAATGTAAAAGTTGGTTAAAAAGCAATTAAAGAGAAAATCAAAATGAAAAAATAATTGAAGAGAAGTGCATGTGAGTAATATGTTCAACCTCGGAACCGTGCAGAACAAGTGAAAATGAGAGCAATGAGCAATGATTTGAGAGATGTTGATGGAAATAAGAAAATTATATACAGATTAGCAAAAGCCTATAAAGGAACTAAGAAGAAATTTGGTAATTTAAAAGGTTAAAAGGTGGAGATACTTAAAAGCTAGAAGGATAAATAGGCTGAAAAGATTATTTTAAAGAAATCCTGAATGTAAATGCATATGATTATGGAAGAGTAAGAAGGAAAAGAAGTTGTAGGATGGCAAGAAACGGAAAGGGATTTTATAATAAGAATATATGAAGAGATATTAAAGGAAAATGGCAAATGAGAAGACACTAGAGGAGGCGAAATACCAAAAGAACTAATCAAGGAAAGTGGCGAGAACTATAGAAGGTAATATGCAAATAAGTAAATGTGCTAGTATTACGGGATAATAGTTCTAGAAATATGGAATAAAATTATTATACTCCGAACATGCAAAGAAAAAAGAAGAACAAAGCTTTGCAGAAATTATAGGATAATATTCATAACAATTTCTGGCAAAGGTATTAAATGAATTTGGGAAAAAAGAATGAGAACAATAAAAGAGCCATTGTTTATTAAGGACAAGGGTGCAGAGGGAACAGAGGTATGACGTACCTTGTAAAGCCTTAAGAATATTAGATAGATAGATAAGAGTATGATTAAGGAGGAACTAGTTGTTTATACAGATTTTAAAAAATGGAAGAACCTAAGTAGAGATTACAGAGTGACGGGAAACTAAATGAAACTTCTCAAGAACATGTTTGAGATCTCTAAATGGAAGGCAGGAGTCAGGAAATGAAAACGGAGAATGGTTTGATGTAAGAAAGGAGTTATGCAAGAGTGTGTATCAATACTATTTATAACCTATACATAACTTGATAAGCTAATAAAGAAGGTAAGGAAGGAAGGAAGTGTGAAACTTAGATAAAGAAATAATGGCATAGTTTTATGCTAGTGATCTGGCGAGTAGCAGTGAGGACGGGCAGAGACAAAAGAGAGGAGGTGATCTGCTTTTCTTCTCAAACAAATTAAAAGGAGGTAGTACTGGGAACAAATGTGAATAATATAAAAATTTTGACTGTTACTGGGGAAGAGAAGGAAAGACAAGATGGTGGTTGTTGTGGAAGATAAGGAATGGAAAATATTGTATGGTATAAGTGTCTTGGAGGAATTTTTACTGGGAAAGGAAGTTGCTAGGTTCCATATTCAACAACAAAAAAAAAATAAAAAAAAAATATATATATATATATATATATATATATATATATATATATATATATATATATATATATAATATATATATATATATATATATATATATATATATATATATATATATATATATATATAATATATATAAATAAATAAACGAGTATAAAATACAAATTACAGAATTCAAATAAATATAAAAATTATCACTTTCACCGCAAAATGCCTGAACAGATTCAAACCTCATCACTCTCCCATTGCTGATATATTCAACCACATAGTAGAAGCAAATAATAAACAATAATAGAAAATAGAAGGAAACTTCATTCTACAACACACGTTCATCTTCCTAAATAAGTTAATCTTATCAACACACCAAACCTAAAATTCACCAGATTCATTGTTTTCCAATCACAAACATAAGGAAAACGGTAGCACCTC
>SEYY01023644.1:30000-47500 GCA_009176605.1 Armadillidium nasatum
CTATCCCCAACCCTTTTTCAACTTTTCAATAATTGCCTTCTCTCTATTACCTCATGTCCTATCCACTCCTATGCTGATGACTTTACCCTTCAATACTACCTCCAGTTTGAAAGACGTCCCTCCCAACAGCAGTTCATAGACTCGAGAAGGGTACCCTTGGATTAACTAACATCTGATATTTCACATATTTCATATTGGGGCAGAGAAAACATGTTTGTTTTCAATGCCTTAAAAACTGTGTTCCTTCATCTCTCCACTCGACACAATCTTCCACTCAACTATGATGTCTTCTTCGAAAAACACAACTCAAACCTTCAACTGTTCTTAATATTCTCTACGTATCCTTTTCTTGTGATCTTTCTTCGAAAGATCACATTACTTCTCTTTCTAAACAAGCTTCTAAGAGGTTGGATGTTCTGAGGCGCCTTCAGAATTACGTCACGCCACCCCAGTTGCTTACTCTCTATAGGGGTGTTGTTCGCCCCTGCATGGATTAAGCTAAGCTTCACACATCTGGGGTGGTTCTACTCATATAGCTCTCCTTGAAAATGTGGAGTCTAAGGCTTTTCGTCTCATAAACTCTCCTGCTCTTACTAACTCTCTCCAATCCCTTTGGGACAGTCGAATTGTTGCATCACTCCCTTTACTATCGCTATTACAACGGACACTGCTCTTCTGAACTCTCTCGTCGCATACCTCCTCCATTGAGAAGAGCTCGTGCGACACGCCTTTCTACACAGTCTCATCCTTTCTCTGTCCATGTCTGGACATGTCAGCCTCCATCAACCAAGAAAAGTTTTTCCCAACTCCAGTGGAATTTGGTAGGTCTCCGTCCTTTGCCCACCAGGGGATATATATATATATATATATATATATATATATATATATATATATATATATATATATATATATATATATATATATATATATATATATATATATATATATATATATTTTTTTTTTTTTTTTTTTTTTTTTTTTTTTTTTTTTTTTTTTTTTTTTTTTTTTTTTTATATATATATATATATATATATATATATATATATATATATATATATATATATATATATATATATATATATATATATATATATATATATATATATATATATATATATATATATATATATCTGGTGGACAAAAGCCAGAGCTTACTAATTTCTACCAGAGTTGGAGAAACATCAGAAATCTGGACCTTAAAGACTGACATGTCCAGATAGACGATGTTTAAAGGTGTGTAAGTCAAAGGAAGTTCAGAAAAAAATTAAAGACAGTGTATTCCAAACTTTACCAATTGAATACATGTAAGAAAGCACATAGTGGTCAAGTCTGGGGTTAGAGAGTTGGACAGAGAAAGGAAGGGGTTGTGTAGAAAAGAGTTTCGCACAAGCCCTTTTCAGTGGAGGAGGTATACGATGAGAGAGTTCAGAAGAGCAGTGTCCTTTACAATAGCAATAGCAACAGCATAGAGGGGGTGATGCAACAATTCGAAGGAGAAAAAAAAAAAACGAGAGACTGGCCAGAATTAGCGAGAACAAAAGAGTTGATAAGAAGAAAAGCCCAAGACTCCACCTTTTCATGGGGAGCTGTATGAGACCACCAGTAGAGAGATTTTTACGAAAGTCAAACTGACGATCTGAGATAAAATTATAAGAACTGAGAGGTTTCTAAATCTTACTGCGAAGGATAGATTCAGAAAATTTAGAACAAAACGAATTTAAGAAATGGACAGTATTTGGAGTGCTGAGAAGGGCCCCAATTCTTATGAACAGGCTGAATGAGAAACGTGTCCAGCAAGAATAGAAGGTTGAAGTAGTAAGACATAGATGGAATAGTTTACCAAAGCATGGTGCAAGCTCAGAAGCATAAGTTTAGAGAGCCAGAGGAGTGATACCATCAGGACCATACGCCTTCTTAGTGTTAAGTTCAGAGAGAGCTTATCCTTTGAGTCTGTCATCATGGCAGTTGTTCTTGAGCTTTCTCGATGTGATTCTCTTTTGTACCATCCTGGTGCGGTGGTAACACTCTGTTTATCTAAGAGGTCAGGGCTTGAATCCCCAATAGCAGATTAGAAATTTAAAAAAATTTAATAATGTGTTTGGGCAGCTATATCATGCTATTCTATAGACCCAATTACCACCATGCGAGATAATGTAAATGCCAGTGAGCATGTACGCATTTTGTGTGACCAGGTTCATCCAATGGAGCAAAAAAAAAGTTTTTTAAAAGTAATGCCATTTATCAAGATAATAAGTCTCCAATTCATCTAGCTCATGCTGTCCTGACATGGTTTGATAACATGCAGATGAGGTTTCATATCTTCCCTTTCCAGAATAATTGCTAAACCTTTATAAAAGGGCTCCTGTGGTCAATATAGTAGAATAGGGTCCGAGATCGCTATTCACGACCAGCATCCCTACTGAAATCTCGTATATTTTTGCATGAGGAATGGTATAACATATTCTGTACCATCCAAGACTTTTAATTCTATTTCTAGAAGAATTTATGCGATTATGAATGTGAAAGGCGGTTCCACAACATTTTAAGAAATAAATTTATGCATTTACCAGGCGTTTACCTATATATATATATATATATATATATATATATATATATATATATATATATATATATATATATATATATATATATATATATATATATATATATATATATATATATAATATTTGAAATTAGTTTGTGAATTTAAATTAATATCTAGCAATTTTAGCCAGATAACCAGTATCCAGTTTTTTAAAATTGACCAGATACAGGGTATCTGATTATCCTGCAAATTTGCTATCCACCATCCCCGATATATATATATATATATATATATATATATATATATATATATATATATATATATATATATATATATATATATATATATATATATATATATATATATATATATATATATATATATATATGACATACAACATACAACATATGCAGCATTGGTGGCGCCAGTCGAATATGGTGGATGTGGAGTTCCAGGAGACTGTGCCATCGTTGAAGACAAGGAGATAGAATCAGGACTACCGTCTTTTAGTGAAATTGTTTCTAAGAAGCTGTTTATCTGGAGAGAAGAAAAAAAAAAAAGGATAATGACTATTCCTTCAGCTGAAATAAAAAAAAGAAAAACTAATGATGAAAGTAAATTACTAATGAGGCAAAATTGTCAATATTTTCGATTTTTAGTACAGTCGTGAACAAAAGTTCGTTCCTATTAGGCTGGAAATAAATATTTATATAAAATGGGGATCATTTCAGGTTCAGCCAAAAACAGTTCAATTAAGCCCCTCTCCATGTTTTTATTGTCTTTTTATTCAAAATAGAGCTTTTATGAAATGATTTCTATTTTATATAAATATTTATTTCCAGCCTAACAGGAACGAACTTTTGTTCACGACTGTACATAAATTTAATAAGTTGTAACAAAAGTTTTTGCAATCAATGACTTTCATTAAAGCATTTACTCTCAATTTTTTCAAGTAATCATGGACAAAGACACTAGCTCTAAAACATTTTCCAAATAATCTTTTTTTTTCTGAAAACAGAAATAATGTTTTTATAAATAGAAGGAAGACACCATAAGTTTTATACCTCTTCAAACCTTTTAACAGTTGGCAACTTGGCTTGTTTTAATTTAATTTACTTTTGATTATAAGCAAAAGCTCAAGACCACCACCTTTTTAGATACCTGTGGGGCAAACAACTGCAGGGATATGCTTGAGAATTTTTATCCTTAATTAATTAATTTGACAAACTATTTACACATCTTCAACATAGAAAATCAAAAACTATAATTAGATTTTGAACTCCCTAATATATATTTTTTTTTAAATCTAAGAAATCTTCAAATCTACAGAACTGTAGCTAGTCGAGTACAGGAGCAGATTTCAAAACATAAGAAAAACTCTTTTAATTAAGAGAAGGTGTACTTCTGACTAAGGTTCTTAATCAAAGTAATACTTTCAGTATCATTTAAGCTTTAATTAAAGTATAAAAATAGAGTTTAAAATTTATTTCCAAATTTACGTCCCAGAAGGATAGAAATGCTTATATGTTGAACAAGAAAAAAGAAAGAAAAACTTTTCAAAATTTGGGAAAAATAGGATATTACAGTAATTTATATGTATAGAAAATATGATAAAGTCATCACTCATACTCTTGTAAATATAAAAGAAATAGTATACAAATGTTAATACATATATATTATACACATAAGCTACATGAAAACATATGTAGGTCTATTGATTTTTCAAACCAATGAAGATTAAATATGTTCTCATTTATGGGAGGAGCAGATTATGCATTATACATAATAACCGGAGTAAAAGAGGGCTAACCTAAATCTATTTAAATCAATAATAATAATAATAACAATAATAATTACCTTACAAAATGCTTTGTGAATTTTTATCAGTGAATTTTTTATTGATTCGTGTTTCTCTTCAATTGTGAGCAACGACCAAACATTTAAAAGCTCTGAAATATTCATCAAATATAAAATACAAAATATAAAACAACTTAATACATGAAATATTATAGGTACAACAAAATAAAAGAATAAGAATAAAAAGAGAGAAAGATGAAAATAAAATAAAAATTATTAATACCAAATTATCTCCCTTCTTTTGAGAATTAATGAAGATAAAATATTTAAGAATAAAACAAAAAGTTTCAAAAGGGAAAGAACTGTTACGGTTAATAGCCATGCGTAGTGGAAAAAATTATACGGAAAACTACATGAAATTTTTGAAAGCATATATATATATATATTATATATATATATAATATATTATATATAATATATATATATATATATATATATATATATATATATATATATATATTATATATATATATATATATATATATATATATATATATTATGGGATGGAGCGATACCAAAATTTTTTACCGATACCGATACCTAAAAAATTACCAGATACCGATACCGGTATCGGAAAAATATGCCGATACTACTACCGATACCGATACTTTTACTCTTATCCAAAAATTTTGCCGATACCGATACCGATACTTGAAAATATACCGATACCGATACCGATACCGGTATCGGAAAATATGCCGATACTTGCCGATACTGAACCGATACCGATACTTCACTCCATCCCTAATATATATATATATATATATATATATATATATATAATATATATATATATATATATATATATATATATATATATATATATATATATATATATATATAATTTAGGGATGGAGCGATATCAAAATTTTTAACGATACCGATACCTAAAAATTCCCCAAAACCGATACCCGATACCTAAAAATATGCCGATACTTGCCGATACCGCTACCACTACCGCTACTTTACTCCTATACAATTTTTTACCGATACCGATACTGAAAAGGCCGATCCCTAAAAAAAAAGGCCGATACCGATACTTCACTCCATCCCTAATATTTATATATATATTAGTAATAACATCAGCATTCGCATTTGCACTTTCGAAAATTCAACATCCGCATCCGTACTTTCGAAAATTCAACATCCGCATCCGCATTTTCGAAAATTCAACATCCGCATCCGCATTTGCCGAAAATTCTATATCCGCATCCGCCTCCACAAATGAGAAAATATGACATCCAATCTATCACTAAAATATATATATATATATATATATATATATATATATATATATATATATATATATATATATATATATATATATATATATATATATATATATATATATATATATATATATATATATATATATATATATATATAATATATATATATATATATATAAGGTGCCTTCAAGCGGCAAGGTGCCTTCAAGCGGCAAGATCGACTTCAACATCAAACTGGATTTCAAATACAGAAAACCAGAATGACAAGAAGCAAAGCCTTTTCACCCCCCCCCCCCCCCGAGCAAGCTTGGGGTCACAAGCGAGGGAATTTCTCCTCGCCGCAGTCCGGAGAAATCCGAGATCTTTCAAATCTATCTCTCAATCACTTCACTATTCTTTTTCCATTTTTCCATTTCAGGAGGAGATTAAGCTGGCGTATCTCCTCCTCCTCCTACTAAAAGCCGGCGACATAGAGAAAAATCCGGGGCCTGTAACCTGGCAATGCCCTATCTGCAACAAAATAGTCAGGAGGGACTCCATAAAATGCAAAAACTGCACAAGTGGATCCACAGACAATGCTCCCCGTTTCAAAGACTTCCACCTACAAACCACAAATGGAATTGTCAAATTTGCACCCCCCCAACCACTTTAAACCCTATCACTCATAATTCCCACATCTCCACATTAAATATCCTACAAATCAATATTAACGGCCTTCACAACAAACACAAAGAGCTAGAAACATTTCTACACAAACACAACATACACATTGCGCTTATACCAAGAAGCCCACCTCCCAACAAACAAACTTCCCCCAACTTTCTACAAATATGACTCCATCTACTCCCAGCACACACCCAACCATCACAAACTATTAACTCTCATCCACAACTCTATAAATTACTCCAACACATCCTCTCAACATGCTAACACACAAACTGACAACACATCTAAAATTCAAACCTTCTCAATAGAAATAAACAAAACTACGCACAACATAGTAAACCTAACATACACACCATATCATCCAGTCACTGCCCACCAAACTACATACCAATCCTCTCTACAATAACAAAACTTCCTAATCTCCTTCTATGCGGAGACTTCAATGCCCACCACCGACCTGGTACAAAAACCAAGCCTCCGACAAAAGAGGAACCCATATCATCGAACACTTGGAACATCTCAACATCCTTAACAACAAAAACCTCCATACCAGAATCCCCCCGCAAATCAACCAATCCCCCACATCACCAGACATCACTTTTTGCTCCTCAAACATTAACCCCCTCTACAATGGAACACAGAAAACCGATCTAACTCCGACACCTACCTATAATTATAAAATACCACATCAAAAACAAACCCACTTACAAATCTAAAACTACTTTTACCAACTACAAAAAAGCAGACTGGACGGTTTCTCCAACTACATAGACGAAAACCTCACAACAAACGAAATTACAAACATATCCTCCCTCAAATCAGCAATTAATCATCTCACCCACACAATCCAGAAAGCGGCCAACATCTTCATCCCTAAAGGCCACATTAAAAAATATGTACCAAACCTCTCCCCCGAAATCACTTCCCTCATAAAACAAAGGAAACACACTAAAACGCCAAAACAACCCCACACAACTCACCAAAAACACAATTAGAAACCCTAAACAATCAAATATCGACCCTAATAAAATCTCACACAAACTAACAACTACCAAAACTTCCTCATCAAAAACTTGGACAACACAAACAGCAAAAGAGTCTGGAAACAATCCACACAATTCCACAATGCAAAAAACAACCCACTTCACACTCACGAAACTCCAACCAATCCCACTACACAAACCCCATTAACTCCCAAACAACACATCAACCTACTGGCCACACACTTTGCTAAAGAAAGTAGCTTACCTACCCACCCACAAAACAAGAAAATAATCAAAAAACTGAAAAAAACTACGCAACAACCAAAACAACTTAAACGCCATCACACCCACAAACACACAAAACACCATTAAAACTATCAAAAACTCTCCAGCAACAGGACCAGACAACATATCAAATATTCACCTAAAACACCTATCCATCCACACAATCACATACATAACCTCCATCTTCAACAAATCCATCCAACTCAACTATATCCCACCACAATGGAAAAAAGCCTTAATCATCCCTAAACTAAAACCTGGCAAAGACCCTTCAATCCCCTCCTCTTACCGCCCAATCTCCCTATTATCCACCATCTCAAAACTTCTTGAAAAACTAATCCTAAATTCTATCCTCCAATTCATCCCACAACAAAACTTCCAACACGGGTTCAAACCCAACCACTCCACCACCACTGCACTTACCAACATCATCCAACCTATATTAAACGGACTAAACCATAAGCCATATCACAAAACTATATTAATAGCAATTGACATAAACAAAGCCTTCGATACTGTCCCGAGACATAATCTTATCCATAAAATCCTCCAATCCAACATCACAACAGATACTAAGAAATGGCTATCCAACTTCCTATCAGGAAGAACCGCCCAAATACAACAAAACGGCCATAAATCACGTACCATCAACATAAAGAACGGAGTTCCCCAAGGAGCCATACTCTCCCCCACTCTATTTAACCTTTACACAGCAGACCTCCCACAACCCAAAACAACTTTCACCCACATAACCTCATACGCCGACGACATAACTATAGCCACCACTCACAAAGACCTCACCACCGCAACATCACTCACTCAAGACTACCTAACTCAACTCCAAACTTGGCTAGTCGAAAACAGGATGACAGCATCCCCAAACAAATCCTCCATAACCCTCATAACAACAGACAAACACATATCCAACACCCACCCACAAGTCCTACTAAACAACACCCCATACCCTTCAACAAAACCCCTAAGATCCTTGGCCTAAACATTTGACACTCGCCTCACGTTCTCCAAGCACATTCAAAATACCACCTCAGCCGCAAACAGAAAACTCAACATCCTCAAAACAGTTGCCAACACAGACATACACAACAACATACAAACCTCAATTGCAATCTACAAACAATTTATACGCCCCACCATTAACTACGCCTCCCCTGTCTGGCACCCTCTGCTCTCCGACAAAAACTTAACGACACTCCAAATAACGCAAAATAAAGCCCTTCGCACCATCACCGGCTGCACACGCACAACCCCTCAACAACACCTACACAACGAAACCAAGATACTACCCATAAGGAATCACCTCGAAATGATAGGCACCCAATTTTACGCAAAAACACGCCTACCCACACACCCATGTCACAATACTCTCCTCCAACCTACCCCACAAAGACTAACACAGCCTCCATCATCCACCGGCGCCTTTTACAAACAGATCCTAAATCACATCCCCCCTCCTCCCCCCAATACCACAACAACCAAACATATACACACTCAACTAACACATTCATACATGATCAACAGACCCCCCCCCCCAAATAAACCCCGACTTCAACAACCTCCCAAGACACTTACAATCTACAAACAATTTATACGCCCCACCATTAACTACGCCTCCCCTGTCTGGCACCCTCTACTCTCCGACAAAAACTTAACGACACTCCAAATAACGCAAAATAAAGCCCTTCGCACCATCACCGGCTGCACACGCACAACCCCTCAACAACACCTACACAACGAAACCAAAATACTACCCATAAGGAATCACCTCGAAATGATAGGCACCCAATTTTACGCAAAAACACGCCTACCCACACACCCATGTCACAATACTCTCCTCCAACCTACCCCACAAAGACTAACACAGCCTCCATCATCCACCGGCGCCTTTTACAAACAGATCCTAAATCACATCCCCCCTCCTTCCCCCAATACCACAACAACCAAACATATACACACTCAACTAACACATTCATACATGATCAACAGACCTCCAAACAACATCCTTAACAGACCCCCCCCCCGAAATAAACCCCGACTTCAACAACCTCCCAAGACACTTACAAACCTCACTTGCAAGATTGAGATGCGGGCACCACCCAAACCTACAACATTACAAACACGAATTCAAAATAAACCAGGCAGCATCTCCCACCTGTACTAGATGCGGAATGGCCCCGGAGACCGTGAAACACTTTCTATTACGCTGTCCTTCCAACTCTCGCCCCAAACTCTTCTGGGGCATCACTTCTTTTGAAGGATCTCTGGACGAGACCGACTGCGGCAGGAAGCTTCATTAGCGAAGTGTGGCCGCCTCAACATGGGGTGGTCAGGGGGTGAGAAGGTAAAAAAAAAAAAAGGTAAGGTATATATATATATATATATATATATATATATATATATATATATATATATATATATATATATATATATATATATATATATATATATATATATATATATATATATATATATATATATATATATATATATATATATATATATATATATATATATATATATATATATATATATATATATATATATATATATATATATATATATATATATATATATAGAGATCAGGTTCTGGACAGATCATTTTCAAGATCCATCCTCTGACTGGTTGGATTTTTCTTTAAACAATTGAAAAAAAAAAAATTTCTTTTTAAATATGAATATTTTAGTTTCACAGAGTTTAATCCATTTACTGGCTTCAGGAGTATTAAGCTTTGCTTTCCTATATAACTACGGTATACATATACAACAAATATGTAATAATTGTGAGTTGTTTTTGTTTTGTTTTTAAGGATAGATCTTATAGTAGATCTTAATGATTTACAATATTTAAAAACTTTTGTTATTAAAATTTATGTATCTAGACAATGTCTATGAACTTTGCAGTAAAACAAATTTATATTGTTATGCAAGATTGTTTTTTTATTTTTAAATGTGATGCAATTTCATGTGTGAAAGTATTGAGAATATGTTGAATAAGTATTCACAAAGAAGTACCAAAAATGTAATGGATATTAAACATAACCAATGGGCACTCGCTGTGTTAGCTATTGTATAAAAATAAGGTATGGCGTGATCAGCAATGAACTTTCAAATCCAAAATTTCATTAAACTCAGATAAACATTAAAAACGAAAAATTTTTTTAAATTTCAACATTTTTTTTTTTTTTTTTACTTTTTTTAAAATTAACCATTCTTATCCAATATTAATATTAAATTTTAAAAACGAATAAATTACGGGAATAGCTGAATGAGAAATGATTAAAAATCCTTTTCCTCTACTGTACATTAAAAATATAATTGGTATTGTATTCAATCCCAATTATATTTTTAATGTACAGTAGAGGAAAAGATTTTTAATCATTTCTCATTCAGCTAGTCCCGTAATTTATTCATTTTTAAAATTTAATATTAATATTAGATGAGAATGGTTAATTTAATAAATTTTTCCAAATTAATTATCAGAGTTTACGATTCCCAAATAGCGAAAAAACAGAAGCATATGAACTTTTTCAGGTATAAGTCTGTTTTGTAATTTGAAATTGGAGGGATAGTAGATAAGACTGCTCCAGCGGCAGAATATCAAGCCTTTAGCTGAAGCAAAACTTTTCAGGCTGGATGATCTAGGCTCTGTCACATATGTTCTTTTTTTTTTTTTAAAGTTATCACCACCACTCAAAGTCCAGACACGGCGGGCAATTTCCTATTCGAGTAGTGATTAAATAAAAAATAAATGTTAAGAATAAAACCTACACAACCCCTACTTAAGGAAATTTCGCAGGTGAGCACAGAGGCAAGCTTAACTTAGAAAATAGAGATTAAGAGAATAAATAAATTATTAATCATTTACCACTCGATGTTGTAACTAATCTCGACATCCGTTCTTGAAGAAGAAACAGAATTTTTTTTAGAGTAATTAGGGGAACTGAAATACAATCGTTACCTGTAAATGATATATATATATATATATATATATATATATATATATATATTATATATATATATATATATATATATATATATATATATATATATATATATATATATATATATATATATATATATATATATTGTTGAATACTAGATCCAATTGAAAACTTCTAATTATAATTAAAGGAAAAATTCACAACAATATAAAATGGATATGGTGGGTTTAATTCCGAAGCTACTGTAAACCTGAAGTTATAAACACTCATAGGAACATAGGAAAATAGAGACAGTTAGAAGCCACAAGGGCCTATCGAGACTGTCCCAGTCCAAACAAATAACAACAATAACAATACTAATACATGCACGAAAGACTAGGTCTATCCCATTCTAGTTATCAGTTCATTCATGCATAGTCATGCATAGATAAAAGTAAAACTAAACCCCATTACACATGCAATACTCAATGAACCATCACCCACTAAAAAAAACTGCCATTAGGCTTAGTCATAGGTTGATCTGTTGATCCAAAAATTCATATATACCCGCCGATTTGGCTTAGTCAGATTATTCTATATAATACCCAAACCATCCATATATCTATCTAGCCCCTTTTTAAATTTGACAAGAGAATCACAGTCAACAATCTCTTGTGACAAGTCATTCCAAAAATTAACAACTCTATTACTGAAAGAGTACTTTTCTTAGATCGAGATGGCATGGCTTCTTTTTAATTTTCTTATTATGTCCTCTAGTTACTCTTCCATGGTCCACTATGAAGTATTTTTCAATCTCTGTATTACTGTCGGATGCAAATATTTTGTAAACTTGTATCATATCCCCTCTGAGAAATCTCCTTTCAACTGAGAACATTCCTAACTCCTTCAACCTCTCTTCATAGCTCTTATTTTCAAAGCCAGAAATCATCCTTGTTGCTCGACGTTGTACTCTCTCCAGCATATCTATGTCTTTTCTTAAATGAGGAGCCCAAACCTGTGCACAATACTCTAATGCTGGCCTGACATAGCTATTATATAGTTTGCTTATAACCTCTTTGCTCTTGTAAACTACATTGCGATTAATTATACCCAACATCTTATTAGCTTTATTCCTTGCTTCCAAACATTGATCACCCACCTTCAGATTACTGCTAATTATCACACCTAAATCCTTTTCTTGGTCCACAGTCTCAAGCCACTCCCCATTCATTTCATAATTAAATCCTTCATTTGAGTAACCTACATTAAGAACTTTACACTTTTTACTATTAAAGTTCATTTGCCACCTCTCTGCCCAACCAAGAAGTCTATCTAGATCACCTTGAAGCTTTATGCATCCATCATTATTCCTTACTGAGGTAACCACTTTGGTATCATCAGCAAACTTAGAAACCTTACATTTAAGACCTTTGTCTAAATCATTTATATATATAAGGAACAAAAGTGGTCCCAGCACAGAACCTTGTGGTACCCCACTTTTCACTGTTTCCCATAATGACTTATTACCATTAAGTAATACACACTGCCTTCTGTTCTTTAACCACTCTTTAATCCAATTGTGTACCATTCCATCTATACCATACTGCGACAACTTTTGCATCAGCCTAACATGGGGTACTTTATCAAAAGCCTTGCTAAAGTCTAAATATATGACATCAACTGGATCACCCCTGTCTATACTTTCAGTAATATATTCCATAAATTCTAGTAGATTTGTCTGACATGATCTACCCTTTCTAAAGCCATGCTGGGAGTTATATAGTATCTTGTTATCATCTAAATGCTTCTCTATATGACTTTTCAGTAACTTTTCCAAAATTTTCACAACCAGAGATGTTAAACTAACTGGCCTATAGTTCCCTAAATCTTCTTTACTACCTTTTTTAAATATGGGCACCACATATTCTGCTTTCCAGTCCTCAGGTACCTCTCCAAAAGCAATAGATCGCATAAAAATCAAATACAGTTCCTTTGCAATACTGCTACTCCCCTCTTTTAGAATTCTACCATACACACCATCCAGACCCGCTGCCTTATTTGGGTCAATATGTTCTAGTAATGATGCGATTTCATTTAACTCAATTTGAAATGTTGTACACCTATTCATTACATGTATACTAGAACTATTACTCTCTAAACTGCTATCCAACCTTTCCTCAGTAAACACTGATGCAAAATAAGCATTGAAAATATTAACCAATTCCTTATCTGAACTTACTAAATTCCCATCAATTTTAATTGGGCCAATTTTCTTATCCTTACTTTTAAATTTATAAAAGCTAAAAAACTTTTTCAGGTCTTTATTACTGTTTCTTGCCAAATTAATTTCTGCCATTCTCTTTGCTCTTCTTATTGACTGGTTAAGTTCATTCCTAATTCTCTTATAATGTTCCAAATCTTCCCCCCTTAATCACTCCCTAATCCCTTTGTAAACTAGTTGTATACAAATATACATTCACTATTTTTAACCGAGATTTATCAAAATTTGGACACTAAACTCTATGCAATGTATACACAAACAAATGCTCTATATAAATAATAAAAATAATTTATATAAGATTTTAAAACAACTACTAATTTACAGAAGTAACTCGCATAACTATATGCAAAATATATTAATTTAACCACTCATTTACTTAAAACTAATTAATTTTTATTGTAACTAAATCAAAACAAAGAAGATTAATACTCACTAAAGGTTGATAACACTGAAATGTATGGAATTACAGATGTAAAACAAAATGTTAAGGAACTCAGTGATTTTTTCCATGCAGCTTCCATTTGAATATCTCGCAAACAAAAACACCTTTATATATATATATATATATATATATATATATATATATATATATATATATATATATATATATATATATATATATATATATATATAATATTTGTGGTAGGATGATTAATCATCGGAAAAATTGGCATATTTATCAACCATATTCATATTCAAATTTTTCCAATTATTTTACTTAAATTGCTTATAAATATCTCGTTGCTCCACCTATATTGAAAGTCTGTTTAGTAGTACGGCCTAATATATTCTCCAAGATAAAATCAAAATATCCTAGAAACTTGAGAAAAAATTGCTTTTGCATCGCAATTTAAGAGTTCTAAATTTAAAGTTTTAGAATTCTGCAGGTCTGTCCATTTTCACACATGAATATTTATAAAATCAATATTCTGAGGATACTATTATACAGGGTGTTCCACTTGTTCTTGGCCCCTGATATGAGCTTATATATATATCAAAGTCATATGATGGTCATATGAACATCTTCAATGAGTTCGTAAATCATTTGGATTACAAAGAATTCCGTACTGGCTATTTTCAGCAGGAGGGCGTCACTTACCACATGTCTAACGTCAGCATATACGAAATTGAATCCTTCTTTGAAAATCTGGTCATTTCCAAGGGACTTTTGTCACAAAGATCACCTGACCTTTCCCCATCCAAAAATGGAAAAGCTTCAGGAATAGATGGCATAAAGGCTGAAATAATGAAAGGTATAGAAAGCATAATTGTTGTGTTAGAAGAACCATACACGTTGATATGTGAAAGGGAATAATTACCGAACGATTGGAGAAAGGGGAAGATAATTAAATTACCATAGAAAGGGGATCTATCCAAAAGTGATAACTGGAGAAGAATAACCCTCCTTTCAGTGCAAGGGAAGAAATTTATAAAAAATAATAGTCAACAGAATTAAGAAAGAGATTGAGGAAGGAACAGGCTGTTTTAAGACCTGGGAGAACTTGTACAGACCAGGTATTCATACTGAGAAATATAATAGAACAAAGCAATGAATGGAAAAGAATATCATATGCCAAATTTATAGATTTTAAGAAGGCTTTCGATAGTATTAACCAGGGAGCGTTGTGGAAAATATTGGAAAGATATGGAATTCCAAACAAAATAATAAGGATGATCAAAAATTTATGAAAATAACGAATGTGCAGTGCAGATAGATGACAAAATTACAGAAATGTTTAAAATCACGAGTGGTGTAGCACAAAGATGTAACATGTCAGCTATTCTTTATATCACTGAATTGGATTGGGTGATGAGGAAATGTGGAGGAGGGGAGAGGAAGGGTAATAAGATGGAATTTAGTGTAGAACTTGGAAGACTTGGATTTCGCTAACGACATTTGTCTATTGAGTCGCTCAAATAGAGGTATACAAGAAAAAACAGTGTGAGTAGCTAAGTATGGAAGGAAGGTAGGTCTAAAAATAAGCATAAAAAAACTAAATACATGGTTATCAACTCAGGAAGGAACATCAGCATGAAAACTGGGAGAGGAGGAGATTGAAAGAGTTTCAGATTCTACTTATTTGGAAGCAAAGATATCAGAAAGAGGAGTAACAGGCAAAGATATTGAGGGAAGAATAAATAAATCAAAAAATAACTTTAATCAGATGGGAAGATTGTGGAGATCTAGCAGGGTAAAAAATATAACAAAAATTTAGATATATAAGCAACATATGGTCAGTATTGCTGCATGGCTGCGAAACATGGAGTCCGAAAGAGAATGATATAAGGAAGTTGCAAGTTTTTCAAAACAGATATATGAGGAGAATTTTGAAAGTGTACTGGCACAATGCAGAAATCAAATAAAGAGCTAAAGAATAGAACAAAGATGGAGGAGGTTGAGACTGTAATAAGGAGATTGAATTTCTTGGACATGTCTGAAGGGGAGAAAATAATGATTGCAAACTGGCAGTGAAATGGACGCCGGTAGGAAGTAGAGGAAAAGGAAGACCAATTGGAACATGAAGAACAATAAAAGAGGATTTGAACAGGATGGGGTGGACCTGGATAGACAGAAGTGGAGAGTTTCGGTGGCGTTCAAATGTTAAATTCACAGGAAATAAAGTAACTTTCGTTAACACGAAAAACAGTGTGCACGCATGCCTTGATGCTAATGGCGATTGATTCCAACACTTGTTGTAATGTCACCACGAATCTCACTCACCAATGTATGCTCGTGGCAAATTTTGATATGACCACTATTTTGAGGTCTATAAGCGCATATCTGGAGCCTAAAATGAGTGGGACACTGTCCTACATATTAAAATTATATGTATTTACAAATTTGAATAAAAAATAAAGAAAAGACAATATAATTCTTCCTTATTATAAAAGTTAAATTTATTAAAATAATGGAAATTCTTAAAATATACTTTTTTAATTTCATCATCATCGTCAAAATAATCTTAATCGTCCATTAATAATATATTAATATATATATATATATATATATATATATATATATATATATATATATATATATATATATATATATATATATATATATATATATATATATATATATATATATATATATATATATATATATATATATATATAATATATATCATAAATTTGCAGATAATATAAGAATAATTACTTAAACAAATATTTTATTAAACATAAATACAAGAAACACATTTTTACACGTTAACACTTAAAATTCCTATGAGAAAACTAAAGTTTTTAAAAAATTACGAAGCATTTTTAATACAAATATCTATGTAATATTTGTCAATAATGCAATGTGGAATTCCTGACTGCCAATAATGAAATGTGTTGCTTTCAAATTTCAATAATTTGTGTTAAAGTTGGGTTCTCCTCATAAAATGTAAGTGAGTTAATTTTCTGTTCATATTCGACTTCTTAAAAGTTCTGCACATCGTTTGACCTACAAAATAATTTATTTTCTTAAGTAATTGTGTCAATTTTCGTGATGGTTCTTTTTTTTGTTTTTTTTTTTAATTTCATGTGACAAAGTTTACTCTCACAACTAGGCAGGATATTCACATACAAATAAGATGGAAGGTGTAGCTTAGAAGTCATTAATAAAAAGTATGAAAATAATTGATGATGGAAAAGATTACTGAGGAAAGTTCACAATTACTGAAAGGAAAATCTAATTATGATGTAGCAGTTTGAATGGATATTAGTTGCTT
>SEYY01023644.1:52500-70000 GCA_009176605.1 Armadillidium nasatum
TACTAAGTCCACCAACATTATTTTTTTTATATATATATATATATATATATATATATATATATATATATATATATATATATATATATATATATATATATATATATATATATATATATATATATATATATATATATATATATATATATATATATATATATAAGCAAATTGCTGGGTGAATCAAGGGAGATTTGGTAAAATATTAATACAGACAACAGTAATGTTAAACTGCATCTACACATAAAGAAAATTAGAACTTATAATAATAATACTAATATTAAATAGGATTATAATGATAATGATAATAATAATGATATTTACTACTAGGTTTTCCATCCAATGATTCAATTACGGAATCGTTAACTTGACTCTTTATCAATGTCCTCAAAGGCAATAGTGAATTCTTGTTTTCCAAGGTTGTAAAGGTTTTCAGTCGGGTACCAAAAGCAGATTTTGTATCTCCTTGTTGACATTTTTCCCCTGATGAAATACTCTTTTCATCTAAACTGTCCTTCACGGTCTGAAAATTAGGTTGTTAAAACAAAATCATAAATTTTTAATCAGAATAATTGACAACAATATCTAAAAACATGAAGTACCTTTACCGGCTGATCTTTCGAAAATATACTTTCTGGTCTCTTTGTTACATTTCTTGAAACTTCCTCTATCTTATCTTCTAATTCAGATATTTTATTTTTGTAGAATGTTTCTAAATCTCGAAGTTCAGCATGAAGTCTTGCATTTTCTTGTATCTTAGACTATATATATATATATATATATATATATATATATATATATATATATATATATATATATATATATATATATATATATATATATATATTAACTATATATATATATATATATATATATATATATATATATATAGCATGTATCGAGTCAGGAACTTGTTCTTGCAGACTGACTCAAACAAATTTAGCCCAATCCATTAATAAGTAGTATGTCTGAAAATTTTTTACACTTTTTTTTCTGGCCATTTTTAATCTTATTTATTTTTTTTATTTCATAACATACTCGCAAACTTGTATAAACTTAATGTGAGCCGAACTGATGAGGGCTATAGCCTATACTACTTGACTGGTGCAACAACTCTATTCTACTACACATACAGGGATATAATATAAATGGACATCAAATAAATAATTTCTGATAAAATCCAAATGGAAGGTTTCAGAAACGATTCGAATAAGAATATTTCCCAAATTAAAAGTAAAATAATTAAAAAAATTCTCTCTCTCTCTCTCTCCATATATAAACTGATAGCCAAACATAAAGTAATTAATAAAACTATGGTTTAGAATAAATCTTCTTGAACAATTATAAATAATTAGAATTTCCTCAAACAAGTGAATCACTCACTGCAAATTACAATAAATCTAGTCAGTTCAATTTATTCTCATCCATCAGGCCCTAAACGATCACCGAGGCTTATCAACTGACGAAAGAACCCTACGACAATTCTTTATTTTTAAAATATATTTAAAACTCTTTGAAAAAAAAGTTGGCATACGTAAAATAAGAATCATTGGCCGTAGAATCTACTTCATCATAAATGTTATTTCAGCATGTACTCTAATGCAAATGAAATTAATACACAAATTTTATGTCAAAAAAATAACTTAATTAATCTGTTATATTTAATAAAGAAAGAGAAACTGTGAAAATAACAATCAAGGAGTATAGTTTTGAAATGCATAAATGAACTGTATAGTGCATATAGTTATGATGTAAATAATTTGATATATATATATATATATATATATATATATATAATATATATATATATATATATATATATATATATATATATATATATATATATATATATATATATATATATATATATATATATATATATATATATATATCTATTATATATGTTTCCTTTAAGAAGAGTATCGAGTACCTATCTAATTTTGTAATTAAAGAAATATTTTAAGGACAGCAGCATTCCAAACAAGAAACAATGTAAAAACATATTACATAAACAATGCTTTAAATACGAACCTCAAGTTCCTCTGCATAAACATTTGATTCATTAAAATAGTTTGGATGGTCAGATTCGATCTTTGCACCTCCTTTCTTCACCTTATTCTGTAAAATAAGAAAAAAATAGTAATAGTTGTTGTAATAGAAGTGTTTGTGGTAATAATAATAAATTATAAAAAATTTATTGTTTATGCAAAAGATTAACCAGAATTCCTAGGTAAAAGATCAAGAGGCAGAGAGAAGAGAAAGAAACCACCAGTTGAGCATCCTAATGTTATTCATACAAGAGATGTGAAATCTTCAAACTATACTTTATGATAGATACAATTATATATGCACTGGACCCTCGATTTCCGAGAATAAACTCTCGTTTACTGAAAGAAATTGATAAGTCAATACCTTGATAACACGTATATGGCCTAACCTGTACAAAATCTCAAAATTATCTACACCTTCGCGGCACTCTCCTCTTAAGAAAAAAACTGGAAAAGGGTTTCTTCTTTCCTGAAGTGTCTTTAAAAAACTTCAAAACTCTAAGGTGAAGAAAATAATGTGTCATTAATATGTCAGGAGTGTACTTGTCATTTCATTAACAAGGATCTTTGTTTTAACCATAGAAAATAGTCTTTATAAAATAGATGTTGATTTTTTCCAATATAAGGGCAAGGTTAGGATTATGAGACAAAAACTATGAAATATTTTGAACTATTTAGACTTCCATTGCACTGTGAGCCTCTCATAAGAAAAATTAGACTAGGCTTATCTGTTTCTTCCTTCTTTTCTGAAGTGTCTTAAAAAAACTCATGACTATAAAGTGGAAAAAATAATCTATATCATTAATATGTCAGAGTAGGACAAGGAACTTTTACTTAACCATAAAAAATAGTATTATGAAGAGATTTTGATTTTCTCCAAGATAAAAGCAAAGTTAGGATTATGAGACAAAACTTTTGCAATAATAAACTACCTAGACCTTTTTAACACTGACTGCACTCAACAGAAAAACTGGATTAGGGTTGTCTGCTTCTTCCTTCTTTTCTGAAGAGTTTTACAATATTTCATAACCAAGTCCTTTAAAACAGTTAATTATCTCTATGTCAGTTAATTATCTCTATGTGCTTTGTTTGTCACTCTCTTGGAAACGAGCTTTGTTTAAACCATAAAAAATAGTATCTTTGAATAGATAATGATATTCTCCAAGCTAAGGGAGAGATTAAGATTATGGGACAAAAACTTTGCTAATTTTCTTTTGATTGGCAAAAATTTTAGTGTCCAGTGGAAAAAATAAGGCTTCATTAGTTTTAAGTTAGTTTTTTTCTTGGACATCAAACCAAAATTTAAACATACAGGTCATCTGAACAATTGATTATCTCCTAAGCTGTGGGTTCACTATATATATATATATATATATATATATATATAATATATATATATATATATATATATATATATATATATATATATATATAATATATATATATATATATATATATATATATATATATATATATATATATATATATATATATATATATATATATATATATATATATATATTATATATATATATATATATATATATATATAATATATATATATATATATATATATATATATATATAATATATTAACCTAATTTCCAGATCTTCCTGTAATAAAGAAAGCCTTTTAGTAAGTTGTTGATTACGAAATGATAAGGAATCAAGTTCTTGCTCTGCTTTTCTAAGTGATTGATCTCTTGAATTTATATCCTCCTAAAAATAATAATAATAAAATAATAATAATAATAATAATAATAATAATAATAATAATAATAATAATAACAGAAACCCAAGAAGAAAAGCTGAAATGATAAAGAAAATGTAGAAGATGAAAAAGGTAACTAATAGGAAGGTCAATAGTAAAAGAAAGAGAAAAAGATGAAGAGGGAAAGTTATAGAGGAAATATTGGGGTTCAGTTAAGAAGCTTGAAATTAAGGTAAAAGGAAAAATACTAAAATAAAAGGAAGAGACGCAGGAAAGAAACTGAGATTTTGGGAATAAAGATGACATTGAGATTATATCAAATAATAGCAAAAGGAAACCATAAACGTGGCATAAGAATGAAAGAGCTATCTGAAAACCTCCTCACATAGAAACAGGGCTGTGGAGCTGGAAATGGAAAGGTTTTGAGCAAAGCTGGTGCAAAAATATTTTAACAAAAGAAATAAATTTTTTAGCACAGTCTTGTCACTTATTTTAAAATGATGGGGCTGGCAAAAAATTACTGTCTCTTCAGCCTGGCATATAAATATAAAATATGTGAATTAACAATAAAGTTATAAAAATGTTTTCCCCAACTTTAAATAAAATACTCCACTCTCTCCCTGATTTCCTAACTATTGCCTGTAACATTTCAGTTTGGTAAAATTAACTAAATCTAATACAAGCAAAAACCATTCCGATATTAACAATACCATAGTTTTTAAATAGTAAACTCATTTTGTTTTAATTACCCTTTGAACGGACTTTGTTTTTTAATTCATATTTCAGACACAATAATTCAACTCCATATTTTTAAGACTATGCAAAACAACCATAAAGGAATTAGAGTGAGTAAATTTCAACACTTAATTCATAAATAGTAGAGGATAAATAAGAATTGGTTAATCAATACTTCAAAATTATATTTGCCCTTTTATTTGATGTTATCTTCAAATTAGGATTTATAACATGTAAAATGAGCATAATTATATAAAATTATTTAGAAGGAATTACTTTGTAAAGAGTGAATGATTACGTAAAATTATTTATCTGTAATGTTAATATTTCAAGCATTGGAAATGCTGTTTCAGGAAAACAACTATATACCAATTTAAATCATAAATATTAGTTGGTTACTATGATATACCTTTAGTTGCAAAGCCTTCTCCTGTTCATCTTTTACACCTCTCTTAAGAACTTGATTCTGTGCACGTAGCTGAAAATTTAGAAATATTTAATTAATATCAAGGATCTGCCATAGTAACAATAAGAATATTTTTTAAATAAATTTGATATAGTTCATTTTCTGGCATCTTAAATATACATAGCAGTAATTATATATATATATAAAATGTCTATAAACCGTTTTAGTTCATTAAAAAATAGAGTTCTGATTGATTTCCTTAAAAAATAAAAAATTTTAAGACACTTACTTTAGAATATTCAAATGCAAGCTTTTGATATTTAAACTGAAGATCAGGTGAATCCATGTTTCACATTTAAAATTCAAAGTAATTCATGGAAGAAATTCTTTTATTATTTATAGACAAAATGGTTTAATCAAATGATTAGACAATTTCCAAAAATCATTCAATAGTAGTCTTTATATTTAATTTTTACCTAAATTATGAATTATATATATAATTTAAAACTATTAAATAAAAACTATATACAATATATATATATATATATATATATATATATATATATATTATATATATATATATATATATATATATATATATATATATATATATATATATATATATATATATATATATATATATATATATATATATATAATATATATATATATATATATATATATAGGGTATAAGTACAAGTATTTGTACTTACAGTAAGTACAAACTTTTAAGTATTGTATTTGAAACTAATGCATACTTGGGAAAAATCAAGTACTTTCAAGTACTTTTAAGTACAAGTGAAATTTTAAAAGCAAAAATCCTAAAAATTATTATTTATACTAAGAAAAAAATAACATGTATCCTCATATCTAAGATTTGTCAAAAAAATTCTTGAATGTGGATAAATCTCACTAAATTATTATTATTATTATTATTATTACTATTATTATTATTAAACTTTGTTTTTGCAAATTTTTGGAAAATAGTTAAACAGTTAAGGTTCCAAATTTTTATTTATTTTAAACACTGCCACCACTCACCAACAGAGTTCCTATCAAAGAGAGGGCAGATATTTAAAATAAAAGGAAACCTACCCAAGCTTAATGCAGATCTCTCAGGCGAGAGCTGTTGGGAGGCCTTGAAGAGAGGAATATTAAATGCAACAGGAAAAGCAGATGAAGAGGTAGTTTCACAAAACAGAGATAAATAAAAAGGTGGCACCATTCACATAAAATTCAAGTGCTAAGAGGGCAAAACAATGGTGGTGGAATGTAATAGTTCAATTACTTTGAGAGTCTGCTGCTGTAGTGCAAATAGAAAAGCGAGTGTGTGCTACTGTTACATCACAGAGATACAGGGTCAAGTGAGTTTGAAAGAAAAGGACAGCTTATTGGTCTTTTATCCTAAGACTCAACCTTATCCAAAAAAAAAGGGTGGAAGCAGAGCTCCCCAAAGTGAGAACTGTATTCCATACAAGGGAGGAATGACCCATATATATGTGGAATAACTGTTCAGAGAGAAAAAAAAGTTGAGCTTTTGAAGAGAACTTCATAAGGTTGAGGAGACCACATTGGAAAATAACATTCAGATCAGCAAGGAGTAGCATAAGACAATGTTGAGAAGCAACTTTAGATGTAAAACAAAAAGGTGGAAGATTTGAAATGAATGGAAGAATGAAAGATGAGTCATGGGCATAAGAATAAACAGAGGTAAAGTGCAGCTGAGATCATTAATGAAAAAGAAGAACAAAGGTGGAGATAGAACAAACCCCTGAGAGACACCACAAGAGGAAAGGAGGAAGAGGCCACTCCATCAACAAGTGCTAATATGGAATGGTCTGAAGAGAAAACTAAATAGAAGAGCAAAAAGAAACAGGAAACCAAAAAGAAGGAAGTTCAAAGAGTAGCAACCTGTACCATACTGTTAAAAGTTTTGAATATCTTCAAGCACCACCACTCAAGACTCCCCATAATCCCTAATGGCAGAAGACCATAAATCAGAAGATAGGAAAGTATGTCACCTAAATCGTCAAAAGCCATGCTGATGATCAAAAAGAATGAAATGAGACTCTAGATGATCCAGGAAATGTGGGTTGAGGAGAGTTTCAAGGATTTTAGACAGCACAAGTGAGAACTGTAAATGATAGTTGAAAAGATCAGAGTGGCAACTGCTCTTTGGGATTAACTCACCAAATGAGTGCTTCCAAAATGAGGAAAACTAATAGTATTGACACATAGAGAGTAGAGTATCTCAGAATCTTGGTCATTTGTAATCACAGGTAGAGACATTTGACATCTGGGAGAGGAGTAGGAGAAGGGATGCAGGAATAATTCAGGATATAATTATATTAAAAAAAAAAGGGAGACTGAAAAGATCTGCCTTCTCAGAAGGAGATCATAGATCAAAAATATAGCAGAAATATTTTTAAATCGTTATAGATACAACTGACTGTTGTCAATGGCAGTCCTGTTAAATAAAGCTTAAATATATCTTCTATTTCACAGGTTTAAGTATCATCCTGAGCAGATATATTCAAAATATTTTAAGACTAAACTAAAAAATCCGCACAAAACCATATTCAGTTGGATGAAATTTTAAAAAATTATCAATTTGCAAATGCAATAGATCCTATATTTAATCTTGACTGATGCCTAAAAATGGATAAGGTAACAGAAGAACTTCCATATTAGTGAAAGCACAGTTCATTTTCAAAGCTTCTAATATCATTATTGTATTACCAGAGGATTTACTGCAAAGAAGTTCAGGAAACCCTCTACCAAAGAGGAGATTGTTAGCTTTATTTCTTCAACTCAAAACTTGAGAGATGCATACCAAATGCAGGAGCACATTGATATTAAAATACAGAAATATTTCAAGTCAACCTTATATAGCTGAAGAAAGGGAAACATAGATATACTGGAAAAATAATCAAGAGATGTTTCCAATACTGAAAAAGCTGTCACAGAAATACATGACTATTTCAGCATCTGCTCCTGAGACGCTCATTAATATTTTTACCACTTGGAACCTTAGGAATAAATTAAAATGGAAAAGTTTTTTCAGAAATTCTATCTCTGTATGGAGTATATATATTATTATATATATATATATATATATATATATATATATATATATATATATATATATATATATATATATATATATATATATATATATATATATATATATATTAGTATTTATATTGATTATATATATATATATATATACATAATGATATAACAGATATATTAGTTCCTTCTTACTGTGTTAAAAAACTTAAAGTGTTTATATATTAGAAAAATAACTTCCTTAATATTTGGTTCAAGATTTCATATAGGGTAATACAAGAATCTGATCTTCATTTAATAAAATTTATCCAATATAGAACTGTTAGAGTTTAGAATTCCTAATATATATTCAATCAAATCTTCAACAAAATTTAATTGAGCTTTATCTAATGCAATTTGAGGTTATAGAAAAAAGAGAAAACAGAAAAGACAATTCCTTTTAATTTTCAACCATTTAAATTTTTACAACATTATAAGAAAACAATTTTTATAAAAGATAAAAGAAAGAAAAATTTAAGCTTTTGATGCATAATCTTAATCCATAAATTAAATACATAACTTGTAATATATATATATATATAATATATATATATATATATTTATATATATATATATATATATATATATATATATATATATATATATATAATATTATGATTTGCAGGCTTAAATTTAATTCCTTTATAATTTTATAGAGGAACATTGTTTTCTTATAATGTTGTATAAAAATTTAAATGGTTGAAAATAAAAGGAATTGTCTTTTCTCTCTTTTGTCTATAACCTCAAATTGCATTAGATTAAAGCTCAATAAAATTTTGAAGATTTGATTGAATATATATTAGGAATTCTAAACTCTAACAGTTCTATATTGATAAATATATTAATGAATCAATTCTTGTATTACCCTATATGAAATCTTGAACCAAATATTAAGGATTATATTTCTAATATATAAACTACTTTAAGTTTTTTAACACAGTAAGAAGGAACTAATATATCTGTATATCATTATGTATCAAAAAAAAGCAAAATAAAACAAATAAAAAAAAAAAAGTTTTATTATTTTTTAAAAAAATCAAAAAAATTTCAAAAGATCAAAAAAATCAAAAAACAATTTTTTGATTTTTTTGATTTTTTTTAAAAAAAAAAAAATCACCAACCCTGTATATATATTATATATATATATATATATATTATAATATATATATATATATAGCGACCGGGGTTGGATTTGCGGGGCGGCCGGGGTCACCCATTTGGCCGGGCCGCCGGGGTTCTGGCCGGGGTTTTCTAAAATTTGTAAAGAGGTTAAAAGCATTTAAATTTAGGTTAAGAAAATTAGATATAAGGTTTATTAATTGTAAGGAAGGAGTAGAATAGTCAACATTCACTTAAATTAATGAATTTATGCATTTTTCAACAAAAAAAAGGAAAAAATTACAGTTTTGTATAGTTAAAGTTTAAAAAAGTACAAAATTAAAAAAAAATATTTTTATATTCATAATAGTGATTCAACAGGTTTACTTAAGTAAGACCCTAAGGTAAAGTTTGAAAAAATGTTAAATATACAATTATCAATTTAACCTGTATTTTACATATCATTGTTATTTTATTGCCATGTATCAAACTTGTATCATTTAGCTGCATTATTTAAAAATTATTATTTTGTTTTAACTTTCAGTCAATATGGCTAAAAGATCAGCTTCTGCAGTATTTGAATACTTTACAATGTTTCAGGATAGGCTCGAAATATAAATGTAACATCTGCAGTCAGAAAATTAGAAGAGAACCTTCGGGTGCTACAAGTAAAAAATTTCAACCAAATCTTTTTGGAAGTATCTAAAATCAAAAACACAAGATGAACATTCACTAGCAGAAAAGGAGCGGTCAAAGAAACAGAAAAGAAAAAAAATCTTAATTTTCTTATTTTTTTGAATTTTTTTTTTTTTATTTGACTGATTGAGCTGAAATTTTCAAAGTATGTGAATTTTTTCACGAAGTTCTGAGTTGATTTCGAGCATTTTTTTGAGTCTATAAAGTTTGAAACTTATTTGGACCCAAAGTTGAAAAAATGAAAACTGATTCAAACCACTGGTCCACATGAGCTGAAAATTTGCTGAATACCTTTGCCCTTTCTTGCATTGGTGGGAATAGGTTTTTGATATCACGTCTAGAAAAAAGTTATTAAGCATTTGAAATTTTTTGCAAAAATCGTACCCTTCTAGAGGAAAAAATTATTTATAAAAAACGCTACCTACTATTTTTTTTTATTTGTGAATATTGTTTAGAAGAGGGCAGGGCAACATATTTATTTAGTGCATATTTTAAATGCTCTTTGTTTGAAGCGATATAGCCTCTCAAACTTTGGGAATTTTTGAAATTTGGCAAAAATGGACCTTTTTGAAGGCTAATCTCAAAACCAACGAATCGCATCGAATAAAGTATAGAGAATTTGTAGCCCCACCCCTCCTCTATACACACCAAAAATAGGAAATGTCATAGTTGTATTTTTTTTTTTTTTTTTGTCTGAAAAGTTGATTTTTTAGTTCAAAAATTTTTTTTTTCCTTGGTTGGTCAGTTTTTGGCTTATAACATTTTTCCTATAACTCTGGAACAAAGGTTATTAGAGACTTTTGTATCCCATTAATTTTAATAAATTGTCCAATTTTCAGCTCATTATAAAAAGGGTTTGGCACCGCATTCAATTAAAAAAAGGGTAAAATTTCAAAAAAAAAAAAAAACTTTAGCCGTAATAGACTCGGAAAAAAGCTAGAAAATGGATTTTCTTACCGTAAAAAATCTATAAATGATTTCAGCAGAATCGGTTAAAAATAAAAAAAAAAAAATTTAAGTATAATTGCCATTTTAACCCGGCAACCCGGTTTTCCTTGATTTTGCCGGGGCCGGGGTCAGTAAAAATGGCCGGGGTTGGCCAGGGCCCCGGACCCCGGTCGGTTCTTGCGGATACGGATATAGAATTTTTGTCAAGTGCAGGTGCGGGTGTGTTTGCGGATGGGGATACGGATATTGAATTTTTGAAAATGTGGATGCAGATGTTGAATTTTCGAAAGTGCGGATGCAGATATTGAATTTTTGAAAGTGAGGATGAGATTGCATATCTATGTTTCAAAAAAAAATTTAATTTTCAGCTGATTCTCCTGAAATTTTTAGTGTAAATTGTTTTTTTTTTCTGGTGAAAGAAGTCCATTTCAAGCATTTTTCAGGGTCTATAATATAAAAAGTTTTTTGGTGAAATTTAACCCTTTTACAAATGAATGGCAGGGCCAAACCACTTTTCGGAATAACTTAAAATTTGGACTATATATTTAGAATTCTATGGATTTCAAAAGCTTCTTTTGTTCCCAGAGTTATTAGAAAAAATGTTAAAAGCTCAAAACTGACCAACTATCAGAAAAATTTAAAAGTAAAACTACAATTATAACATTTCCTATTTTTGGTGGGTGTATAGAGAAAGACTGGGACTACAAATTCCTCTCTATACTTTATTCGATGCGATTCATTAGTTTTGAGATAAAGCCTTTAAAAAATTTTTGACCAAATTTAAAAAATTCCCAAAGTTTGAGAGGCTATATCTTGCTTCAAATAAATAGTATTTAATAATGCACTAAATAAAAGTTGTTACCCTGTCCCTCCTCTAAACAATCTTCAAAAATAAAAAAAATTAGTAGGTAAAGTTTTTTTTTAAATAATTTTTTTCTCCAGAAGGGTACAATTTTTGAAAATTTTTTTTTCAAATGCTTAACTATTTTCTAGATGTGATATCTAAAATCTGTTCCCACCAATGCAAGAAATTGGGGCTAAGATTATTCACTTAAATTTTCAGCTCATGTGGACCAGTGGTTTGACCCAGCTATTCAATTTTTTTCAACTTTGGGTCCAAATAGCTTTTAAACCATTATAAACTCAGAAAAATGGTCGAAATCAACTTAGAACTTTGGGTAAAATACATATACCCTGAAAATTTCCGCTCAATCAGTCAAATAATAAAAAAAAATTTCAAAAAAAATATAAGAAAATTATGATTTTTTTCCTATTTTTTTAATATTTTCTTTTTTCTGTTTCTTTTGACTACTCCTTTTCTGCTAGTGAATGTTCTTCTTTTTGTTTTGATTTTAGATGCACCCATAAAGATTTGGTTGAAAAATTTTTACTTGGGGCACCCAGAGGTCCTCTTCTATTTTTCTGACTGCAGATGTTACATTTAGCTATTTTGAGCCTATCCTGAAGCATTGTAAAGTACTCCAATACTGCAGAAGCTGATCTTTCAGCCATATTACCTGAAACTATAAAAATAATAATTTTGAAATGTAGCTAAATGATAAGAGTTTGATACATAGTTCTATGCATGAATGAACTGATAACTGGGATGGGATAGACCTAGTCTTTCGTGCATGTATTAGTATTGTTATTATTTGTTTGGACTGGGACAGTCTCGATAGGCCCTTGTGGCTTCTAACTGTCTCTATTTTCCTATGTTCCTATGTTCCTAAAATAAATGATATATATAAATACAGGTATCTTACATTTTTTCAAATTTTACCTTCTAGGTAAACCTACTGAATCACTATTATGAATCAGAAAAAGAAAATTCAAAAATTTTTTTTTTTTGTATTTTTTTAAAATTTTTATTATACAAAATCTATAATTTTTTCAATTTTTTCCAGAGAAAATGCATATAATCATTAATTTAAGTAAATGTTGGCTATTCAAATACTTCCTTAAAATTAAAACCTCAATTAAATTTATATCTAATTATCTTAACCTAAAATTTCAATGCTTTTGACCTCTTTACAAATTTTAGGCAACCCTGGCCCAGGCCCCAGTCCAAATTTGGGAGACCCTGGCCCTGGCAAAATTCTAGCCTCAGTCAGTCCTTACTAGCAACTATGTCAACAATTGTGAAAGCTGTGGTTTATCATTTCTGTCAATGAAAGGTATATTCATATTTAATTTGTCATATATGAGGTCCAAGGAAAGATTATTCATATTAAATAAAGATATCTTTAATATAAAATATGAATTTTTGCTATATAAATATGTATTAAGCCTCTCTGAGTAATGATATAATTTTTATTTTTATTATATTTTCTATAATGTGCATAAATGGTGAAAATCAGTTAACAGGTCACTCTACTATACAATTAGTGTTTTTCTATATAGAGTTCTTATTTTTACTACATATGACTATTTTATCAATTTCAGCCTTCTTGAAAAAAGAATATTGTCTTAAATTTAATATTATGGATGATGATTGTAAGAACCACATAATTATTATTGAAAGTGAACCATTTAATAAGACACAGATTAGTATCCATAATTTAATTTCTATAATCTCTGGATGAATCAATCACTGGAATAAGTTAAGATCCTGAGAAAGACAAAGCCATAAGCCTTGCATCTTTATCAAGGTAATATATATATTAATTACACTAATTTAGTTATGTGCCTTGGACAAATAGTACTAAATGCACACATCTTTTGGGCTTCGATTCTTTGAAGCTTCTGTATGTTGAACCTGAACATCAAATTAATGATGTCATTCTGATAAGAATTCTTCGTATTGAAACCATTAGTCTATGAAACCATCGGAAATTATTATTACATGTCCGTCCTCTTATTTAATTAAAAGAAAAAGAAAAAAAAATCAGATACCAATATCTGGTTGGCCGGAAAAATCATTAACGAAACCAATTAAATTATAAATTTTTGTATAGTAATGTAACTCTAAAATGTTTGAATAGGCTTTTGTAAATATATCTAAAGGGAAAGATTGTTATGTTAATAATAAATAGTTTCCTAGTCGTTTTATTGCTCACATGACGAATGGTCCTTTAGTAAATCTCACTATCTGCTAGTCTACTAAATAATAATAATAAAACATAACATGAGAAGATTAAACTTTAATTGCCTTATTAAAAGAAATAATCAAAGTCTTTCAGTATTAGAAATAGATATATTTATCCCAATAATTTAGAATGAAGCCAATACGACTTTTCGTAGATCTTAGCATTAATTTTAGGGATGCAGAAAGAGCACCGATATATATCGATATTCGATATATTTTTACGGATAGTATCGAATAAATATCGATGATATTTTGAATGCCGATATATCGATATTATATCCTCAGTATCGAATCATCGATATTTTTAATGAGACAGATCTTATTTATATATATATATATATATATATATATATATATATATATATATATATATATATATATATATATATATATATATATATATATATATATATATATATATATATATATATATATATATATATATATATATATATATATATATATATATATATATATATATATATATATATATATATATATATATATATATATATATATTTGGCCAAGACAACTGCTTTAAATTACTTAAAGCAGTTTTATACTCATTTATAAAATAAAATTTAAACAAAATTTGTGAATTTTTCATGTTTGAGCATGCTGGGTGATGTTGACATTTTGGTTGACTCAGGAGAGAGAACTGGAGGTCAAGTCATGCAGGAAAAGAAGAGGCTTATATATATATATATATATATATATATATATATATATATATATATATATATATATATATATATATATATATGCCACCACTCACGGGCAGAGCCCTTTTCAAGGAGGGGACACACACTAAAAAGGAAGAAAACACATTCAAACTTGAACCTAGCGAACATCCCTCAGGTGGGCACAGACGGAAGCCTTGAAAAGAGGAAGATTAAATACAGGAAGGTAAAATAGATGATGGTAGAGAGTTCCACAGAACAGAGGTGGCTGGAAAGAAGGAGGCATCACAACGAAATCGTGCGAAAGCAGGGCACCCCTTGTGCAGCGAGGAAGACGCAACGGTGAGAGGAATGCGAGAGGCCAATTCCCACGAGCACCTGCCATTGTAGTACCTATAGGAAAGAGATAGTGCGCCAATGCCACGTCGCAGAGATAGGGAGTCAAGAGAGTTTGAAAGTAGGGAACAGTTTATTAATCTTTAAGCTTTAGACTCAACCCTATCCAGAAGAGAGGAGGAGCCGGAGCCCCCCCAAATGTAAGAACAGTATTCCATATACAAGAGAGAATAAGACCCTTACATAATTGTAGTAACTGCTCAGAAGATAAAAATTCTTGCAACCAGAATAGTATTCCCAAATATTTAGAGGACGCTTTAGCAACCATTGTGATATGTGGTTTCAAGACAATTTATTGTTTATGTTTAGACCTTAAGAATGTCAATACTATTTACAGGTGAGACGGGAAAGCTATCGAAGAAGATAGGAAAGTTGGGAAGTGTTTTTGAGAGGGAGATGTGAAGAATTTGAGTTTTTAAAGAATCGAATTTCGCAAGGTTGCTATGACCCCACCGGGAAATCCCATTCAGATCGGCAAGAATAGAATCGGAAAGTTGAAGGCAGAAGCAACGAGAAGCAAAAGAAGGAACAGATTTGAAATGAGTAGAAGAATGTAGAGTTGAGTCATCATCATAAGAGTGAACCAGAGTTAGAAGTGCAGTTGAGAAGATCGTAATGAAAAGCAAGAATAAAGTTTGAGATAAAACAGAACCCTGAGGAAAGGAACACCACAGTTGACAGGAAAAGAGGAAGAGGTCTCTCCATCTACAAGTCCCTAATTGAACGATCTGAGAGTAAACTAGACAAGAGTAAGCAAAGGGAAGGAAGAAACCCAAAGGAATGGAGCTTAGAGAGAAGCGACGCAAGCCATACCCAGTCAAAAGCCTTTAATATGTCAAGCGCCACCACATAAGACTCTTCGAAGTCCCTTAAGCAGAAGACCTTAGATCGGTAAGATTGGAAAGTATTTCACCAGTTGACCTCGAGCGTTGAAAGCCATACTGGTGATCTGAGAGAAGAGAATAAGACTCTAAATGATGCATGCAGGAAATGAGAGTTGAGAGTTTCAAAAATTTTAGACAGAACACAAGTGAGAGCTATAGGTCAATAGTTAAAAGGGTCAGAGCGGCTACCATTTTTCGGGATCGGCTGAACAAATGCACGCTTCCAGCATTGAGGAAAAGTATTAGTATTAAGGCATAGAGAGTAGAGCTGAGAGAGGACATGTGCTAACTCGGAAACACACTCCCTCAGAACACGAGGGAGAATACCATCCGGGCCACTGGCCTTCCTGACGTTAATAGATTTCAGGACCTCATGCACCCGATCAAGAGTAATTACAGGTAGAGATATAGGATACCTGAGAAGAGAAAGAGGAGGTATGCCAGAATCGAGCAGGGTGGAATTAGATGGAAAAAAAGATAGAAGGCCGAAGAATTAGCCTTTTCAGAGGGAGTATTAGCTACAGAACCATCAGAGCGAATAAAAGAAGGAAAAGCAGATTTATTGAAGTTACTAGATATATTTTTGGAAAGAAATTTTTATCAGTAGGAGAGTCATAGAGGTCAGCGCACTTCTTTTTTGTGAAAGTTTGCTAAATCCGTCGAAGAACATCCCTGCAACGATTCCGAGCTGAATGAATATTAGCAAGAGTGATAGGAGAAGGAGAGTTTTTCCATTCACGATAAGCATTGTCTCTCTCCCGAAGGACAAGAGAACAAATGCCATCGAACCATGGATTTTGAGGAGAAAAAGATTTAGTTGAATATGGAATGAATCTGCTCATCCCATCAAGGATCACAGCCCCTACCTTTCAGCAGAGACAGAAGCGTCCCCCGAGACAAAGCAAGATTCACTCTAATGGTAGTTAGCAAAGAAGCGACGTATTGCCCCCAATTAGCCCGATTAAAGTGCAACAAAGTACGTTTAGAGCATGGTGGAGCTGTTGGAGAGAATGCATTATAACTAAGAGCTATAATATATATATATATTATATATATATATATATATATATATAATATATATATATATATATAATATAATATAAATATATAATATATATATATATATATATATATATATATATATATATATATAATCATTTTCACTCTATCCTGTTCCATCGCTAATATTGGAGATAGTAGAGAACTGGTTTAGGGACTGGAAGTGGAAGAAAGAGGGGGATACAATTAAGGATAGGTAGAAATGGGGAAGAAAAGAAATACCAGAAGAGAAAATAAACATTATAGGGAATGAATCGTACATAGGTAGTCTTGCCAAGTAAATGAAGATACTTAAATAACTGCAACACACAAGCATGCAGCTAACTCAGTCGATCCCATATATATCCCTTGATTTTTAAGGTAAATTATAGAAACTTCACTAAAAATATTTTAAAACTAGGCTTAAATGTTGGAGGTTATATTGAACAGGAGACCGCTATATGGCTTTATATGCTTTATGATCCTTTTAAAATTCATTTCCACAAATGAGTTTGAAAACTTAGTGTAAAAATAATAATATGAAATGCAACATTACATGTAATTAAAATGCATTATTAATAATAATTAATGTATGTCATGATCATACATTATAAAATTTCCAAAAATACTATCTCACCAGTGGCGGCGATAATGTTGTCGTAGCCCCCCTCAC